>CAEGAE010027535.1:0-55871 GCA_903067095.1 Girardinus metallicus
GCAGTTTTTTTCCCCTTATTAGAGCAGTAAGCAGCAGGGCGAAGTTCGATACGTCTTCTTACATGGCCGCCATAACCCCAAAATGACTTTTTAATTTCTTTTTTAGCCAGGATGTCGCTTTAAAGTGGTGAACAACAAGAGATCAAGACGCATTAAAGTGCTTGAAATTAACTGTTCTTAAATTGGTGTTAAGCAGGAACAACCTAGAGGCTAGAGGTCACTTGAATTAGAGATCAAAGTGGGAGTTGCACTCTTTCCCTCTGGAGAAGACAGATTTGTAATCTGCTGTGGCTACCTGCTGTTAACGAGCTAAATTAATTAGACAATGACGGCAAACATCTATTGATATAGATCAGATAGAATTTATTGATCCCAGAGGGAAAATCGACATATTGTCGTGACAACAGCAACAGAAATCCCAGGATGAACAGAGCAGAGGAGATACAGGGGGAAAGCAAACAAAAACCATTAAAAACAAAAACAAATCAGAGCAAGGTGAGAAGAGGATGGCAACATGAAAAAAAGACAAAGCTTTTAGAATTCTAGGTATATTTACACTGTGAAAAAGTAGCACACACTCCTTTTAGATCAGAAGAAAAATTAACCTCTGGAGGTTGATCATTTTAAAAATACATGGTTTTTATGGTGGAATATCTACAGGCAGAAAGAATAAATCAAGTGTGAGCCCTTTCCAGCTGTCACTTTTTTCAGCCTATTTCCAGTACTGTGGTATTTCTGTCCTAACGGTGATGGCCTTTTCTCTACTTCCTCTGATGGGGGATGAGATAATGATGAGACGATGCAAGTGGGGATATTTATGGTGCTTACACGACAGGCAAAAACTGTTGCTGTGAGATTTTTACCCATTTGTGTGGTCTTTATGTTTTCTGATGATATTTTTGTCCAGCACCTAGAAGTTTTAGGAGCTGTGAAATTTTTCAAATAAGAAAATTGAAAAACAAAAGAAAACAAAAAAATCTGCCAAAACCTATCGCCAATTTTCCTAGTGCACAGTGAAGGATAACAATCCAATTCTGTCTATATTTGTAGAGTAGATTAAACATCTGCGTTTATTCACTTATGCAGGACCATGTTAAATTGCTTTGAACTAAATCATTCCCTTTTGTCTCTTTCTGTATCACTGGAGTTGATGTCCTACTGGAAGCTGAACGTCTGCCTAATTGTCAAGTTTTTTAAAACCTCTAACAGGTTTTCTATTGGTATTGTGTATTTTGCTTTATCCATCAACGCCTTAACTCTGATCAGCATCCTGGCCCCTGCTGAAGAAAGTCATTTCTACATTGTGTTGCTAACATGAGATTAGATAATGCAAATGTCGATTCAGAAATATCTAACAGGCAGTTGACTGTTATTGATTTTATTTGAAGTGGGAGAGTAAAAGAATTTTAATAAATTGCACATCATACTGTACAGATTCTCTCTGTACAGTATGATGAAAGACATTTGAAAGAAATTTGATGAAAGGTGACGAATTTTTTTAATTCATTTAATCTGACACTGTGGACATTGAGATAAGGTCATGTGACTTTCCAAAACAAGCTGTTTCAATTCCACTTTTTCATCTGGGTACTCCAATTTTTTTTTATGAGTGAGTACAACCGTTCCCACATTCAAATGTTTAAATTAAAAAATAAAAAACAAAAAACAGAATTTTTTCCAACCTCCCTTCATGTGTTGTTGTTGCTAATAAGTGTTGGAGTATGTTCCCCACACAAAGGAAATTTCCATCTTACTCTACACCCAGCGGGAGAGTTGCTTTTATCTGTGATTATTCTTTTCAAGCAGACTTGGAAAACACACATTCCAGCCCATGAAGTACTAATGTTTACGATTAGATTATATTATTTTAAAATCCAGTTAATGTGCCATTGTAAAAGCTTCTTTCCCTGCCGTTCATTAAAATTACAACTTGACGGAACACAACACACAATCCTCCATATTAAGTTCAATCAGCTCCCTGCTGCTGCCTGTGACGTCACCTTCGTTTGAGCCACATCGAAAGAGAATGAGACTGATTGCTGCTGCTCAAAGTTTGCTGTTCCTTTGTAATGGCACTCATTGGGGGCCTTTTCAACATCTTTTTTCATAACAAATGCTGATTGGTGCTTTTATAACACACACAGAGCCTATCACCCACAGAGTAACATTTGTGCACACGTCTGGCTGCTTGAAAACACAGAAAACGCTGGGGAAAAATGGGGAAATCCAAAGTGTCAGGTGATTACTGGCAAGAGGAATAAGCCATGCTTCGTTCCTGTTAAGGTGTTTCATTTTAGAGGTATCTTGCTGTCACTGTTAGTACACATTTCATTATAATCCTGCATCTAGGTTGAAATGTGAAAAGTGTGGGCTAAGTCAAATCCAAATATTCAATTCCACTGTTGCTACTTACGTACAATTTAAAATAGTAATGTGTAGTAAGGTCCCAATGAAGAAACGAATTGATCACATTTTAATACAGAAGCTTTGGCAGTTTGCAGCTCTGAAGCATATAGGTGTTTGTTTACACAATGCCAGTAGGAAAATACATCAACAATGACTTTATAACAGCAACTGTTGCTGCCCATAAATCTGAAAGGGCTTAAAAGATGCTTTTCAAACTACTAATTTCCCCACAAACAGACACCCCAACAAAATAACCTCAAACTATGAATGTCCAAAGCCCACACAAAAAACCCCAGGACTCAATCTGAGACTTTATAGCTCTCAGTTAGTATGCTCGAAGTTAACAACACAGTTACAAAAAAAAAAAAGAAAAGATACCAGTATGCAACGATTAACAAAGAAAATATCTTCCCTTAAAAGTAAAATAAATAAACAAAATAAAATGAAAGTTTCAAAAGTTAAAGTTGTACCACAAGACTTCTGGAGCAACGTTCTTAGATACAGAAAACAAAAATCCTCAACTCAAGCATCTCATCTACCAAGCATGGTGGTGGAGGTGTGATGATTTGGGCTTCTTTTGCTCCAACAGTACCCAGACATCTTGCAGGGTATGTGAGTAGACCACTATCTCCTGAAGTACTCTACACTCAAATGTCAGGTCATTTGGCTGACAATAGGAGGTTGGCCTGAATTGGGTAATTCTAGCAAAGACGTTGTTTTATAAAGAAGAAAGGGTCAAATCTCCTTGCTAGTGACATGGAAGGCTGATAAAGTCTGATAAACAACTGTTTTTCTGCTACAATAATGGGGCTCACTTTTTCTAATGACTATGTTTCAAGTCATGGAAACTCATGAGTTTCTGTTGCTGCAAAATTATCTAAGAAAAGTCATAAATGACCCAATATCGGAACCAGTAACATGTAAAGAATAGCAGTTTAGGATTCTAAAACCGATCAGAAAATGATCTTCAGTATATTTAATTGCCTAAAAGCTTATTTGAGCAACAGCGTATTCAGTGATCCTTCTTTTCCCCCCATTTTCCTTAAATAAATCAGTGCCCTTTTACAACCATTGAACCTGGATGGGATGAATCATGTTTCCATGAAACCTAGTTGGATTTGCATCACCTCAGCCTCAGTGAGGCATCTCATTGGTCCGTGAGGTCCATCAGCTACGGCAACTACAGCTCTCCTTCAGTTCACCACTTGAATCTTCTCCCAGTAGAGCTAATGGCTCCTCTGTGACATTTAACACAAAAAGGGGAAGAAGAGGTTCAGTAAACCCACCGTCGACCTTTAACCTCCCGTGCGAGAAGTCAAACCGCAGCCACCCACTGTGACATTTCCTCTACAGAGTACTTCCCACAGCTAATTAACCCGTTAGCTGGACGACCTGCTGCACAAAAAAGATGAGTAATAAAGGAGGAAATGAAGAGAGAAACAGAAAACTGCAAGCACAATGGCTGGACATTTGTGTGGGTCAGTCACCTGAGTGCTGTTCTCTGGTGCATGATTTTCAAATTAAGCTCCTATTGTTCTACTTTTATTTCACCTTTCTTCCATTTTATTCATATCAGTGTGAGCTGTCTATATCTCAGGAAATATTTATGAATTTTATGGTAGGAAGAGGTCAGAATAATTGGAAATTGGACAAAATATCCTGAAAACTTAAATAAAGAAACCTTTGTGTTTTAGGCAAAAATGCAGGGAAAAGATTATTTTGCATAAAACAATTTCCCCAATGTAGGTATCTGGACTTCACCATAAAGAGAAGGTGATGGTGGTTCAAACACTCAAACCTGTGAAACTCTATTTCCACAAGAACTGGGACTTGTCAAATAAATTTGACTTTAACCTTTAGCACTGTTGGCTAATCCTTGTTTTGTGTTTAAGAATATTTCCATCAGTTCTATAAAATGCAGGTCTAAAATGTAGCATAGACATTGCTAAGTTTAAAATATCTGCAATTTTTATCAGTAACTTTTAAGAATTACATCTTGTCTTCCTTCTCCTCATCTCTGAGTTGCCACTTTGAATTAAAAACTACCAAACATGTTTTCATTTGCAGGCCAGTTTATCTGTCTTCCTTATGTATGCTTCTATGCACAAGATCTTATGCAGAGATGATGCTAATGCAGTATAGCACCACAGGGCACGAGTAGGTCTGAAAGTAAAATTGTGCTTTAATAAAATTACTGATGCTTCAATGATTATGCTATGTTGTTTCAGACTTGTCAGAATAACTTAGAAAAGATGGTTAAAAACACAAACATTCTGTCTAAAACAGTAATGTGATTTGATTGGCTGTAAATGTTATCAAGTCAGTAGTTTGATGGAGTGGCTTATTACTCTAACTGGCATGTGAAAAACGACCACATAGGCTGAGCTTGAAGGTGTTTTTACATCACTTCCATCAGAAAGTGGCGATCTAAAGTGTGCGAGATGCTGGCACGATGGAAACTAAGAAACACTCTCCTCAGCATCTGTTACCATGGCGTCCTTTAAAAAGTGTTGTCCATTAATCGTGTGTCCCCACCTTTAACATACATCCACAGCACACAGACACCATAAATCGAGCTCTCCTGGGCATTCAGTGAGACTTTAACTGTATATGTGTGTGTCATCATCCTCTCTCATTAATGCAGACACACTAATGTGCTGCCAGCTACAGAAGCTTCTCTTGTCTCAGATTAAATAAAACACACACTCAGAGCTACTTAGCATCCGCTGTTGTTGTGTTTGTGAGCTGTGGTTACCATAGTGAAAGCAGGGTCAACTACCAACAGAGGCCTGATTACCATTAATTAATATTTCTAATTATTCAAGAAGGCTGCAATCGCTGCTCTGGTCTGTTTGGCTGTTTATATTAACAAATTATATTCCCAAATGTCCTGGTAAGACTGAACAAACATGACAAGTATCAAAGAAAAAGGTGAAAAGTTACCTAAAAGGTTAAAAACAAAAGAAAGATAAAATACATATATACACACACACACACACATATATATATATATATATATATATATATAGAATAAGTGTCACCTACACTTCCATCCAGATCATTTATTTTGTCAAGTAGTATTTTTACAGATCTAAAAGTTCATTGTGTTATGAGAGATATTTTTTTGGCTTCCTGACTTAAGCTTGTTTTTAAATGGCAGTGGAGGACGGAAGGATTTATAGATGTTTCCATGGCCAATTTTGATTTGCTTTAAGGTCAGACTTGCTTGACAGATTCAGTTTTTTTTTACTGTTTTTATTTAAACACTGTCAGATAAAAGTTTAAAATGAGCTCTAGGCTAAGTTATGGAGTGAAGACACTTGTATGAACTCTGGAGCAAGCCAAACAAACAGACTGAGACCCACATTTGAAGTGGTCTTGGTCCACTTTACAGGGACTACAGTGCACACTCAAGTGGTTGGTTTGCCTCAGTGCAAACCAACCACAGGGAATATGCATCATTTTGGACTTCACGAGTCACCATAATGCCATTGTTGGGCATTATGGTAAAAATTAGCCATGTTGCTAACGCTATTGCTGTATGTAACAAAATCGTACCTGAACACAGCTCTTCCACATTTTGTGATAATTAGTCTGTGTACTACATCTCATCAATTGTAATGCATCAAACTGAGGAGGACTATGTGAACAGAAAACTAAAAGTGTGATGAGTGGCTACAACACGTTTTGTGTGAAAAAGCACTGAAAAGGAAGGATAGAGAAAAACAAGAAAACTGAATGTTATTCTGTAGTTGATTTCTTTTGAAGCAATTTCGACATAATGTTATTCATGCCCAGTTCCATGAGAATGCATTATAGATGAATAGCCACTGACCAATGCCATGACCCCGATTACTCATCAATAAATACTGAGAGCTCTTAAGACATGTTTTATTTACTTAGAGAAGCAGATCCTAAAGGTTATCTTTGATGCATTTCAAGCTGTTTTTTTTTTCTTTTAAAGAAATAGTGTTTTTTTTCTTTACATAAATATAAACTAAGCAGCTCTACATTCTGCCTTTGCAGTCCCAATAATCATTTTTGGCCTCTGTCTAAAAGGTGTTAACAGCTGCAAATAAAAAAATAAAAAAAGAAAGAAGACTTACAGGTCTCATGCAAAGCAGAACCAGGAATCCATTCGTTTCATCTGGAGTGGACAAATGTAACATTTTAATGTCATTATGGAGCACAGATGATTAGCTTTAAAAAATAAATTTTGTTTAATTCTAGGACTTACGAGTAACTTTAAACTCGGTGACGTCACACGCTTCTCAGGACTTCCAAGAGGCTGGTGCACAGGAATAGACACATTCTTTTACTTTTATTTTGCTTTAATTGGTCCACAGTGATTGTAGCTACTCAGCATAACAGTGGTGCTATTAGGAACCGGTGAGAGATAACACAGCCTCGGAATTTTATTGTAATAGTTACTGCAGTTATTGGTTGTTGCTATGACATGGTCTGGAGGGAAACTGCCATCTTTACAAACGGGACAGGAACTAGACTGAATAGTATAGCAGACCAATCAGGTGAGTCATAGGAACACCGGGCGTGATCAGGGGCGTGCCTGAAAGTGTGGTAGGACGGGAGGGGCCGAAAGGGAGCGGAAAACAGTTCAAGCAGCTCTGTTCAACAAGCGGGTTGTCACAAAATTCATATTTATATATTTGTCTCTCTCTCTCTATATATATACTTACTTTTCTTTAAGCTTCCTTTCCAAGTGACGCTAAAAGTTGGACGAAGCGCTGCTGATTTTACATGTCGCCATGTAGCGAATTTCTATTACTGACGATTAGACAGACATCATCTTCCGCTCAGAGAAAACCACTGTGAGTGGGGCGAGTGAAAGGGAGAGGCAATGGGTAACAACAGACACACGTAATTAGTAAGTCACATTATTGCTTGGATTTTACAGCGCCACATTAAGTCCTTGAACTTCACATTTTAACGGAAAACAAAAGTGTAATGCGACTTGGATGTAACGAGTAACACGACGGTTTTGTAGAAATGTAGTGAAGTAGAAAGTACAGATACTTGCTGTAAAAAGTAGTGAAGTAAAAGTCGAAAGTATCCATTATTAAATCTACTTAAGTAAAATACACGAAAATTGTACTGAAGTACAGTAATGAAGTACTTGTACTTGCACTTCCCACCACATAGAGGTGTGCCGATTGATCGGCCACCGATCATAATCGGCCGATTTCCATGAAAATGTGATCGCCGTTCACTGTCTCTTGTTGCTGTATCTCATTCGCAGCCTGCGTGTGCAGCTCATCTCCTCTTTCTTTCACACTGCGCAAGCGCGCAGCAACAAATCCTGTCGTGTGGAACTTTAACACTCTGACTGAACGGGGAAGCTTGCATGTCACTTAGGGCTTATTCCAATTCTAAGGCCATGTACTCCGGCTGTAACGGCGGCTCTAAGGCCGCTTACTCTGGCTACAACACAGATTCTACAGCCGCTTACTCCAGCACTAAAGCAGGAGCAAGCCCTAAGTGAACCGCCGAGCGCTTGAGGAGGGAGCAGTAGAGAACGGCAGGCCGAAATTAGCGTTCATAAATCGGATTAACATTGAGCCAAACGCCGCTTACACCGTGGAGATCCAGTATCCAACTTAAAGCTAACTTGACTGTCGTATCAACGCATGCGCGATCTGATCTCCAAATTATGCCCCGCCTCTTCCGTGACATCACCCTCACACAAACAAAAATTGAGTCCCTCTAAGAAATGTCTCTCACATACAAAAAATTGGTCTATATTTTATTAGTTTATATGTGCAATTTTAGTATTTTGTGTGACAGAAAAATTGTATGCATGTGTGATAATTTTGCAGTGTATATGCGCAATTTTTGTATTTTGTGTATGCGTGTGAGAGAAAAATTTTATATATATAACATTTTAATAGTATATATGTGCAATTTTAATGTTTTGTGTGTGTATTAATTTTTAGTAGTGTGTTAGAGATAAAACATAGATTTTGTCCTAAACGGCCTCTCATATTAATCAGCTTGCGGTGCTCTTAGGAAGTTTTGATTCAGTAACTCATGATTGTTTATTTTGATGCAACCTGCATTTGACTTTGAATGAATGCTTCCCTCTTTTACTAGACATTATATGATATAGGCAGTGTTGTGAGACTTATTTGACTCATATATAATTTAGGGTCTAGAGAACCTTACTGATAAATGTTGTTTAACTGGTTGCAGGTTTTTCAGTTGTTCTTTTGACTGAGTAGCTGCTGTGTTGTGCTTGCAAGTATGTTGCATGTTTACGTTAATTAGGTGAATTTATTACCAGATCGTTTTTTAATTTTGCCAGATCACACAGTATCATTTATAACTAATGCGAAAAATAAACACTCAATCCAGGCGATCAGCAAAGATCGGTGATCGGCCTAATGGGTTATCGGTATCGGAAGCAAGAAACCTGATCGGAGCATAAATATATCTATCTATCTATCTATATGTAGATAGATATATAGATAGATGGATATATATATATACGGGCACACAGAGAGTATAGCTGTCAGGTTGACTGATCTCTGAGGTAACTTGAGTTATTGTGTGAAACTGACAAATTGACAGTGTGTGTCAGTGTGCACTAGATAATTGTTAAGAGTTGGCATGTCAAGAGCTCTGACAGCATGACATACTGTTGTATGTGTGTGTGTAGGGGTGTGTGGGGGTGTGTGTGTGTGTGTGTGTAGTAGTTTAATCATCAACCAGAAACTGCTCTTTGTGGGAAAAATGTCACTACGCATCTCAAGAGGAAGGTCACTTGCTTCTGTTAAAAGAAAAAAAAAACCTCTTTATTTTGTCATGTCCCCATAAAGTGCTCACTGATACAGTTAAATGTCTAAGCATCACATAAAACATTTCTACATTCCTGAAAATCAGGCAGTAAAATTACCTAGCTACTATAACATAATGAACGAGATGGAAATACAATTTGACAAATAAGAGTAGTTTATGTTCTGACTCCTGACGTACATAAAATAGCTTTGTTCAGGGAAATGATCCCAGAAACAGTACTGCTCTCGCTTGTTTCAAAAAACAATGTAAAAATTTTAATTTTAGTTGTAGCTCCTACTGCATACTGCATTTAAACATACTGCTAGCAATAGCATTATGTCAATGCCTTTTGCCAGGTTGCATCATTATTTCCGACACAGCTCTTGTCGTTTTGTTACAACCTACTTCCAGTTTGTACCGGCAAACACATATTTTTGCTAATCCATTTCTTATCACTTTCTTTCTCTTGGTAAGCATGTTTAATTATTTGTGGATAAAAATAATATAATTGCTTAAATCTCACATGTAATTTCATTGTGCATTTTTTCTTTAAAAGATCTTGTTTTGTCTTTTTGGTTTATTTCTATTTAAATTTTGCATTTTGACCTAAATGAAGGAATTCACGCCTTTTGTAAAACTGAGCCTCAATTTCTGTCTTCTGTAGAAACATTTCCTTTGTTTTAGTTGTATTTTTATGAAGCCAAGCAGAACAATATTGCTGCAGTCAGAATAATCTGAGCAATAGATATTTACAAAAGCAAGATGGCTTTTACTTCCCCTCCCAGATGTCTTAAATGCAGCATGAGCCACAGCTGGTTGAGGTATGAGCGGGCATGATGGGAGATGAAGGCCTGTCTGCCTGCAGCCGTGTTAGAGACCAGTCTGTAGTCCAATTCCAGGGGGCTCTCATTAGAGAGCCGCCACTCAGAAAAACCCACCTGCTAACAGCCAATGAGATGCTGCCCTGCAACCCACACAGTTCCTGCCTACACGATTTGACGATAACCCGCTCGCTAACAGAGCTCATGCATACACACACCTTTAGAGCTGTGGGCAAGGTTTACTCAATGTTTTGCCTGAAGGAGCTAATCTGGTGGTCAACGATGAAAAGAAATAAAATCAGACAATTACACTTAAACTGGGGCACATCTTCTTCTCTATTGGTGGGATGTGTTCTTCACCATTTGTCCACACAAACAAAATTGGATTTTAATATCTAGCATGCTGGAAGCAAAAGCAGAAAAGCGGCATCAATAAATTACACTTTTCAGGAGTTCCATTGCACTTTTACTGACTAATACTTTTTTTTTCTTTTTTCTTTTTAACCAACATTTTTAGAAATGGATGCAATAAAAAAAAAAAAAATAGTGGTTCTCACTTATTTTGCAACAGACTTCATAATTTATTTTTCTTATGCCTATTAAGGAAGATGGACAATAAAATCAAACTTAAAACAGTGTTTATTTTAACAAGTTATTTTTTGAAGGCTCTAAATTGTTGAGCTCTCATGGTGGAAATGTTTCTTCAGTGTTGTTTGGTGTGCAAGATAACACCAGTGGAGTGGCTGACTGAGATCTCGGGAAACTGCACACAATTAAAATAAAATAAAAAAAACAATAATAAAAAAAAAAAAAAAAAATAGAAACCCTCAACTCTCTTGTTTTCTTATGCACAAATGAAAAAGAAGGACCTGCTAGGCCGCTACTTTCTTCGCTGGTAGTAGGAAGAAGGTGTCTTTTTCCCCCATCTCCTGTTTTGTGAAACAACCTAAGCAAACAATATGGGCAGAGCTACGAGTCCACTAACTATACAAGTTACTTGTGATGCTAGCTTTGTGCACAATGTATCGACTCCACTGAAAGTGCCTCCTCAACGAAGCTATCTGATAATTGTTTTCAACTGAGCTATGTCAACTGTATTTTTTAAACTGAATATATTAACATATTACCAAAATGAGTGATTGCAAAAAAAAAAAAAAGGAAAAGACTAGCAGGTACATTTCAGTAACAATTTCAAATGCAATTGCATTTCTGTCAACAAGAAAAGATGTGTAATTGAGAACAGCTTCTCTGATAAATATGGGTAGCTTAGAACATCATGTAAGTAAACAAATAAAGTCAACGAAATCTAGTTTTTAGTAAGAATAAATTTAGCCATGACATTTTAAGTTTAAAATTCACTTATTTCATTTGGTTGTCCTTTAATCTAATGGAACATTGTGGAAGAAGAACATTGAAGTTTGACTCAAAGGGTCAGCTTGGATATATTTGATCAGTGCGCTCAAATAGGATGGATCATACGTTTTCCCACCCTTTATTTTAAAATCCGCAAAACCAATGCAGTTTTCATCTCTACGGACCAGTGAGTAGATCTTTACATCTACCCCAGAGTTATGTTTGACTGCTATGTTGTTGCTGGAACAATCTCTTCCACCTCTGGCTGACAAGAGGCGGAGAAGCCGAGCCTTATTGTGGGAGGAAAAATTATGACATCTTGCTGGAAAAGGAAAATTGTGGGTCTGATGAGGGAAGGGAAGTAAATATGAGCGAAATGGTGAAGAAGAACAGGGAGGAGGTGATGGAGGGAGGAGAGGTCAGAACTCCTTTCATCTCGCCGTCTTAACTTCAAAGGCGAGATTGATGCTGCTTTGATTCCATCAGAAACTCGGATCTGCAGGGATGGGGGAGAACTGCAAAAAAGTCCAAAAGACTTTTTTGTACATCAGTGTACATGTGAAAGGATTACTTTGCACTTTGTCTGTGTCTCTCGATAAGTTTGATGAATGAAATTACAGTTTAATTAACACTGATAAAAGATGCCCTTTTTGGCTTAGGAGAAGTTTGAAACTGATAGCACTTGTCCACCAACACTGGCATGTGCTCATCCTGGAAGAGTCTTTCAAACAATCCCTGATAATAAGGTGAGATGAAATACAGAGTCAAAATAAAAATGTGCAGCATTCTAAAGAAATAGGTGTTAAAATTGTACGAGAAATATACTAGAAAGTCAACAAGCAGAACTATGGGGTATTCTGCTGTAAACATTGTACTACATTATCACTTTTGAGAGTTTAGTTTGGTACTAGGAACAGAAAGCTTAAATGAGACAATGATATTAAAATATACACCGGGATTTATTAGAACAGGCAGTTTGTTTCCTTTTTTGTGTTGGGACTACAGTTGGAATCAATTGCACTTTTCAACACCGGTATGGCAAGATGACTCAGCATGTGTGACACAGCATGTCACACAGCATGACAGCGGGTTAATGATTTTTCCAACAGGTACACTACTGCAAAACAGTGTGTCTCGAAATGTCCAGTTAGAGTAGCAGGCTCTCTAAATGGAGTGCCTGCTACTCCAGCTGCGGATAAAATAATACAGTTGTGGATAAAACAATAAAGTATAAAAAGTAAGTAAAAGTGCACTGCATGACCTGAGATCTGATCGGGATGTGTTGTTTATGTCTCTCTTTGGAGGCTTCCAGACACTTTTCAGAGGACCTTAGACTGTTGTTGGAAAGACTGCATGTCTCCTCCAGCCTGGGAACAACTTTGAATCCCCAAAGGTGAGGTGAAGAGTTTTGCCAGGTGACTGGTTTTCCTCCTTGAGCCTGTTACTCCTGTGATGGGATGACAAATAAGTGGATGGATGAACACTTTTAAGAACCAACAAATTTAACGCCGATTTAAAAAAAAACAAAAAACACGTGCATTAAAAGTGCATTGAAAAAAATGACGCTCCTCCAAGAAAAAAAAAAGTCCCACGTCCTCCAGACAAGTTGCAACCAACATTTGAGTGTTGCTTTACAAGTACTGTGTGTTATTTGCTGTACAGTGTCATAAAATATCACTGGGAAAAAAAAAAAAAGGTTAGCTCATTAATATGTATTATACAACGACCTTATGTATTCTTTCAGTTGAATCCACATAATTACTCTGCATTCATCAATCTAATCTGTTTTCTCCTATACAGAACGAAAAGTTTCAGCTCATCATCAAGGCTGTCTTTTCAGAAAGCCATAGGTCCTCCTACCTGCTGTTTTCATTTCTTACGTCTAATTAAAACAAGTTTCACAGTCAGAAATCAAAGCAAGGACACAGAGCACTTCATTTAATGGTTATTTCATACAAATACAGTTCTTGATGAGCAGCTTTGACTTCACTTTCTTTATAAACTAGTTCCTTTTGACTGAATCTCTTAAATCCATTTGCAAAGCCTTTAAAGACATTTAAAGACAAAAACATACCTGTAAAAGAGTTATCAACTTTTTTCCAAGCATCCAAATATTTCAAGGTACCTTTTAGAGGCAGATTATCTTCAACATTTCACACTAACTCAAACTTTGTATGTTTTCACACACAAAGATGTAAACAACTTATTCAGGGGAAAAAAAAACAGACTTTTTAAAAACACCTTTTTTCTCTTTTTGTGTTCTAGATGTGTTCCCATCTTATTGGCAAACTAAGATTTTAAGGCCCCCACTATGTTAGATTTTTCTTCTGGCCAAAATTTTTATGAGGTTTCCTAATAGATGCTATATAGAAATATATACATTTAACTGACACATGTTGCAAACATTATGGGTGCTAACCTGCCTTTCTATTGCCTTAATTTTGTATTACATTATTTCCTTTGTTAAGTGTTTGTTATTCATCCTGCACCCTGATAAGATTAAAACACATGAAAGCATATGAGGATTAAAAAAGAATCAGATTAAGGAAGAGAATTAGAATTAAAATCCTCTTGTTGATGGAACAAAAAGATATCACATTAAGCCAAACAATGTGAAGTGTTTTGGGTTGCTCTGTATGTGTCAGTTTGTGCACATTAATTTTGCATTACAACTATTAATACCAGAGACGATAGAGGTGACAACATAATTTAATTTGTCTTTATTTTGGAGATGATTAAAAGTTAACTGTTTGAAAACAGAGCAGAGAAAACTCATAATTTCTTATTTGGCTTCTGCACACTGAACCAACATGTCATTAAATCAACAGGGCAGGCAGCGTGCAGTAATAGATTTCCTTTAATAACTCAGACAGTCATCACAAATATATAGAGCCTGAATATGTGTAATTTCCAATTAATTTCCAGTCTACAGGCTACAGAGTGAAACAGCAATCAGATGGAAAAGAGATGACAAGCTTTCACACATGAAAACACACTAAGAAAAGTTGTCATTTGTCATATTTTCTGGCATTTCGTTCATCTGTGTTTGTGATTTCTACTCTTTTATCTGTCATTTGTGGAACTGTGGCAGTGATTGTTATATTGCTGCTTTCCCACGCTGTCAAAGCTCACAAACATCACATCTAACTAATCATTATATTTACATTTTCAAGGAAATTGTAACTCTAACTGTTATGAATATGTCACAAAAAAAACAACAACAAATACACAACAACTTCAGTATCAAGATATGCTGATGGCAAATTAAGACAAAGACAAAGACAGACAGACAGAGACAGAGAGAGAGAGAGAGAATAGTACTTAGGTTGGTATAAAATGTAAGTATTTGGACTATCTCACAAATAAAGTAATAATAACGTAGCTAGGTTCTCTACTAGCTACTTTATCTTGGACATGCCATGTTTTGCTAGGCATGTCCTAGCAACTCTCGGGTGTTGCCAGGATTACAGGTTGGAGACCATTGAAGTTATGAAAACATCTAAAATGACTGATGACGTCTTTCAGCCCTGGCATTGTGGTCCAGAGCAGCAAACTCACTAAATTACTTGTTTTACAGGGGAGGTCAGAGTGATGACTGATTAAAAAGCATTACAAACAAAAGATAACATATGTACTTGCCAATTTACAGTGACTACAGTCTCGCCTGATACATCATTTGATCCATAAGATGTTGAACCATGATCATGAAGAGCAGATATCACAGCCAGCGATGTGTTTATAAGTAAACAACCTAAAAGAGTTCAACCAGAACACAAATCAGTTCTGCGACAAATAAATGAGCTCATGTACTAATGTCAAATATGTAGGTTAACAACAGTATTAATGTAAGCATGATAATGTGATAAAGAGAAATGATCTAAAAAGAAGTATTTATGGGGGTTTGTGGGGTTCAGTAATCCTCCAGCTTAATCAGATGTTGATTATTTCCCCTCCCCCCGCTTCTCTTTTCCTTATCAACAGTTTATGAGTCGTGTTTATTCTGTGGTCAGGGTCCTGGATTCCAATGTTTAATTGTTTCTTTAAGACAACTTAATGTTAGGTAATCTAAGACATAAACACGACAATAATTTGAGTTGGAACAGAAACTTAATGCTGTTTCCTTAATGACAGAAGGACAAATAACTTAAAAGCAGCTTAATTAAAGTGGTTTATAATTCATCATATTAAGTGTGAAAAGTATCTTAAATGCTAAGGGTTTATTTTTTGGTTTGAAAAAAATAAAAAACTTTGCTGCAGCGACAATTTTAAAATAATGCAAAGCACATTGTCAGAGCAGTGCATTTTACTAAGGCTTGTTTTTGTGAATAACCAAGGAGAGTTGGCAGGGTGTGCTCCAGGAAAATTACAATTTGAAACATCCTCAAATTTGTTTTGGTCTGAGGTTTTGTTTTTTGTTTTTTTTTTTTACCTTAATTGTGTAGTCTTCATTTTTATCTTAACCAAATCCCTTTTAGGTTGTTTTAGGATGCGGTATTTTAAAAGCACAGCGAGACAACATAGTCGTGCAGATCAGTGTGCTTTCCTAGAAAACAGAAAAAGGGTACTTCTTAGCACATGGAGTCACTGGAAAGGCGAGACGCTGATTGGAAGATGAGCATTTTATGCTAACCTCAAACCTCCGGGCCCTCTGAGCTGCCGGCTGAACTTGTTCTCTTTCATTCTAATGAGAGCCGGCGATGTTGAGGTGATCTGCTCATATTCTGTGGGTTGCTAGGAAAAAAAAAACCCTCAAACATTAGTCCTAGTAATGGGTTCGGTGGGACAGTATCTTCGGATTCACAGCATTTGACCTCTGGACTCCGAGCTGCAAGGCCGCAAATCATCTGATGGAGGTTTTCAGAGATGAAGCTTTCAGTTTTGGCTTCATTACCGAGCTGACCCAGAGGCCAAGACTGACGAGGCACGCCGCATCTTCCTCCATCTTTCCTCAGAATACTAAATAATTAGCTGTGCTTCCTGTTCTCGTCCTCCCACACAGGGTTAAAGCCGGCGATTCTCACCTCACTCAGGAAGGCTGGGAGATTTCAGCTATGCCGATGCTGCTGCCCCTTCCTCTCATCCACCTCCCTCACAGCTGACCCTCATTGGAAATGGACAGACTGGGATTTACAGAAACACGGCGGCTGCACAGTCAGGAGGATGCACTATGGCAGCAGAGGAGGAATCAGGAGGTTTTTCACCCACATGTAGGTGGAATCTGTTGCTTCACCAAAATGCCCCGGTGAGTTACCTCGGTCAACTGATTGCAGAAACCCTACAACTTTTCCTAAACAGAATGCTAGGAAATCACAGGTGCAGATCTCATTATTGTTACACGTACGCACTCATGATGAGTCCTAAAAATGTTACATTGGGATGTGATTCAATACAATATTTAAACCATGAGAATTTTAAATGTGCTTTTGTCAGAAATAAAGTCCTTGTCACTCAGGCAGAATAGCCGGTTTGTCTCTTCTTACCATGAAACATTTCTCTGGAAGGCATTTAGCCTTTCCACATGGGAGGTTTCATTCAAGCATTCATGCTTGGTGTGAATTTTGAACCTGGATGAATCCTGCAGGCCAGGTTGTTACAAAACCCTCATTACTGCATTGTTCCCTGGTCTGCAAAACCGGCTTCCTCCTATAGAAGTCAGCCGATGCAGAGTTGTGACAACCTTGCCTGGTAAGTTGGGTGTAACAGGGCGGGCTGACCTCCAGCTCCCCCACTGCATCAGTTCATTATTGTTAGACACAAAAAGATTGCTAAAAGGTGCCTTAATCTCTCACAGTGTGTTGTGAAAGGAGCTTTCACTTTCCCAACTTGTGTAACGACAGTTTAACTTAGTAGCTCTTCACTGAATTCCCTGGTCTTTCCCATGGTTATGAATATTAGGCTAATGAATAATGATTTATGCTGCTTAGAAAAACTACAAGCTACACTCAACCAATATAGCTAACAAAAAGTTAATGCTTTGTTAAATCAAAAGACATTACAGAGCCTTCAGCAGCACCTAGGTAAAAAAAAAAAAAGATATGAACATAGTCAGTATTTTTAATTTTGAACCTGTACAGATTAAGAAAAACAAAAAACAAAACATAAATTCATCAAATTCCTTATATTAGAAATCGTTGCTGTGGTTTGACATTCACTCCGCCCTTGGAAAAGAAAAATTCAAAGAAATCATTTAAAAGCTGGACACTAGTGACTTTCCTCCCCATGAACAAATGTTAAAGCTTTCACCGGAAATGCAGTGAAACGAAATCTTTGATTTTAAATTTAAAGTTGAACTGAGTTCACACTGTCTTAAAACGTAACATAGCGTGAGCATAAGTTAAGTAAGAGACACAGCACTTTGTAAAATAAGAATTGGCAAGTTTTCCTCCTGCTGGTGCCACTCTGATAAGAGGAGTCGGTCTAATCCGACGCAGGTACAGAACTCAGGTGAGATCAATATATTTAGAAAGTTACCAAAGCATGATGTTCTTCTGTCAATATTTAATCAGGAAGAGCAGCAGTGGCAGTGAGTGAACATTTCATAGAGCACATTAGCATCGATTCACGAGAGCCGCCAGATTAAAGTGGATAAACAGGAGGACGGTGGGAGTCGATTATTCGGCACTGCCGGAGCAGGTAATGGCACGACGACTTCAAAATGAGCGTAAAAGGCTGACTAAAGACGATGCGACAGTTTTCATCTTCTGTATTCAAAAAGACGAAAAGAGATGAATGCGATGTCTAACACTTTTGTCTACAAGGAACAGCTCATTAATGCTATTAGTGACACCTGCTCTTTTCTTACATCAGATTTTTCCTTTTTTTTTTTTTTTTAATTCCCAAACAGGAAAAAGTATTCAGAAAGATTCAATCCTCATCCAGCTGGGACTGACACAAGAGCTGCAGGTGGGGACTAATTGCAGAAATTAAAGAAAAGCAGCTCTAATTAATAGCTGTAGGTGAGTCCAATAAGAAGTCCAATTTCTGCTCAGAAGTTGGAGCTGATGCCTTGATGTGATGGAGCTCAAACCGCCTCATGCAGCAGGCGAGGAGAAGAAGAATCAGCTGCTAATTAGTAAACACTGCAGGAAGAAATATGTGGAATATTATTGAAATGAGAAAACTTTCAACCCGGCATGGAAGAGCCACGAGTCTTTTAGTTGTTGTCATTGGTTACAGCAGTGTGAGGGAGCTGTGGTGTGTTCTTCATATGTGACGCACTTTATCAGATGTTGGCAGATGGTTAGTAGCACAGTTCAATCCTGCAGTTATTTTCCTTTGAACGAGCATGTGCAGACTGCCATTCGTTCTTCACTCCTAGCCAATTTAGTAAAACTAACCCAATTAAAGCCAACATTTCTCGATTTGTTTCTGTATGCTGAATAACACTTTTAACACTTCCTGTGCTAAAATAGGAAATAATTGTTGTTTCAAAAACTTTCACTTTCTACAGTTACTTGAAATTGCAGGTAATTTTGTAAATTTAGGCTTTTTCGTTTTTCACTTCTTGTGGTATCACCAAAACAAAGACCCACTAAGGCCAGATGGTGATTTTGATCAAATGCATTTGAATACCTTATCAATATTACTGTGACACTCTGAATAAAAACTGTAGTTTGGGGGCTTTACAGGTGAATCCTAAAACAATTGCAAGCTTAAAACTACATCAGCACATACATGGGAGAAGTACCTCTTGCTACCCATCAATTTGGGAAACAGTGTAATACAATTTCCAAACTACTAAGAGAAAAACTATTTAGTGGAAAACATTAAAGCTGCAGAATGTAACTTTTTATAAAAAAAAATCTCTTTTTTACATATTTGTTAAAACTTTCACTATGTTGTGACTGCATGTTATAAGACAGATAACGTGTGACAAGATCAATCTTCTCCACCTCCTCCCTGAGATATTGAGATGTCTGAAGAAATGCACCGTTTCCAACCACAACCAACCAATCAGAGCCAGAAGTTGAGCCTTAGCACCACTAATAATCCTAATGTACACGCCGCTAAATGTGCTAATGGTGGAGAAACAACTTACCATTACTTACTTAAGACTGACTAGGCAGAGCATTCATGACAGGCTATACCAGCGGCAGTATAGCAAAGAGCAAAGAGGGGAGGGAGACAGGGAATGAGCAGCACCACATGGAGGAGCAATTGACAGCGCTAAAATCCTCCTTCTGGCTTTGACTGAAGGAGGACTGTCTGAGCTCAATATTTCAGATTATCTAGCATACTGTCACAACACAAAGACAGTTTCAACAAATATGTAAACAGTTTAGAAAAGCTGCATGCTGCAGCTTTAAGAGAGCTGCCCGTGTTTCTAGGAAGAAAAGTGGGTGACAGATAGGTAACATTAGAGCAGAAACAATGAGCCAGGCCTTATCATCCCGCATCGGTGCCTGACCTTACAAATACTATAAGCTTGTGGAAGAAGGGTCAGAAATTCCTTTCCAAACCTTATGGAAATCCTTCCCGAAAACTGTTAAAGCTTCAAATGGAGAGCCAACGACATAATTAATCTTATGAATCATTCTTTGTCATGTGTAAAGGCAGAAAACAAAACACTTTTGATAATAAAAGGTATCTCTCAAAGATTTTGTTATTAAAGCACTGATAGACATCACAAAGCAAGTGAGTAAGTGGAAATTAAAAAAAGAGTGTTAATGCACCCCTTGATTATTTATACTTTGAATTTTCTCCTGGCATTAATCTGGACATCCCTCACGACCCTGCCAAGATGGATTTTAATCGTGCTTATTCTGCCTCTCAGAGATTATTTGGATACAGAACTAAAACATGAATCTCTGAAAGAGAAAGATGTGCTTTCTTTTTACTTTGACTCGATAAATTCCTATATGTAAACTACTTTTCAGGTAATTATAACAGACAATCTTCCCCACTGCGTGACCTCATTGGTGTCAAATCAGATCCAGAAATGATGCGGCTGTTCATTACGAGAGTTCAGGTGTAAAAGCTAAAAGGTGTGAAGCAGCAAAGGTGCTGCGATGCTTCCTGCTGTCAGGCTGGCTCTACATCTGCCGCTTCCTCTCTCACGAATCCTCCTGCAGCGCGTTGAAGTCACAAGGTTGTTTTTCTTCATGAAAAATAAAAGTTACTGCCGGAGAAGCTCACACAGACTTGTCGAGTCTCAGTGTTAATTGGCAGCAGAATGATCATGAACAATTCATACAGGAATAACAGGAGGATTACTATCGTTTAATTAAAGATGCTGCAACACCGCTGCATGCATATTTAACCCGCAGCATCATCGCTAACACTGACTGATTAGTGAGCCGCCCAATATGCAGCGATGCACAAGCGAACAGCTGCTTTTAACACACACACGCGCGCCCGCACACACACCCACGCACCCCGACACACTGTCCAGTGCACCAGTTGCCTTTCTTATGCTGATTGCTTCATGAGTTACAGTCAGTTCCAGTATTCAAACATTAACAGAAGCTGCACTAATAGAAATGATTGCAAAAAGTCAGCACTCATTAAGGCTAGCAATGTAAAAATTTCAATTATCAGATCCAGGGTCATTTTGGAGAAATTAAATCTTTAAACCTTGGATTAAACTTTTTAAAATAATTTTTTTTTTTTTTTTTTGTTGTTAATTTTCTAAAACCTTAATATAATAGTATAGCAATATTAATTTTTAGTAGGTAAATTGATTTTGGGCATATTTACAACATATAAAAAAACATTGAATTTTGGAATATAACATGAGTCAGAAATGCATCAACAACGGTAGTATGTAAAGAGAGCTTTCATCCTTCCGTTGTTGCTATAAAATAGCAGGTCTGACTGATAATATGTCATGTGCAGAAAGACTGCGCAGAAAATTTTAGAGTCTAAAGCAAAAGAACTTGTTCTGAAATGAACGCCATCTGGAATGTATTACTGGAGGGCGAGTGGCTCGCCAAACACAACAATGATGCCTTTTCTTCTTGTTTCAGTATCATTTCCACAATAATAAAATGAAAATATCATGCAAAATCAAAGGCAATTAAGTGAAGTCAGACCCTGCAATGCAACAATTATAGTAAATCATTAAGCAGTTATTTCTTCATTGTCTCATAAGACACAGTGAAATCTTTTATTTTTCCAGCATCCAATGTTCTGCACACGATCAGTTTTGAAGCGGTTCAGTTTGAGGCCTTGGTACTATTTAGTTTAGAACAACTGTCCAATCAGGAAACTCAATGCTGTTCAGGTACAATCATAGGTTGTGGTTTTAACACGAAGTCTGACAAAAAAAAGAAAAAAAAAAAACTAACTGATGACAAAGTGGACAGCCATTTTCTTCCTCTGTTCTGAGTTACATCACTGCCCCCAGTACACAAACACACACTCGCAGTGGGGCTGTGTGCAGTTATATAAATGGATGATGTGAGGAGGAGAGAAAGCGGCAGCAGCAGAGGGATTGAGGGAACATTATTGTGCTCCTCACATCACTGTTAGTAATTAAAGTCAATCACCACTTGAACAGGTCCGCGCACACACAATGCTTCTGTTATCACACCACCATGTGATTGATTGAGTCAATAAGAGAAAAATCGCACGTCTCAGACACACAATGACATAAACACACCCACACTCGCGTAAAGCTTCACATAATCATCCACCACTGTAGACACAAATGCAGCATTTATTTCCTTCAATTTGGCTGCTTTTCTAGTCTTTTTTAATGTTCAATGTTTCAAAAATAATTGATCATTTTCTAAAGCATAACCCGAGTTTCCTGGCAGAATCTGTAACTGCGTCACCCTGGGGACATTTTGAGTTATTTACAGAAAGTGTGGACACTAAACTTTCTAATAATGTCAATCACAGAAAACAAAAAAAATATATAAAATATATAACAATTTGAATATTGACACCCTGCAAACAAGATCAAGGAAAAAACCAAAGTATCAGAAGAAATGTCCCCAAACCTGATCAGGTATGAGGGCGTTAACAAAGGCCATTTATTTATATTACTTTTCAGTAACCCATCCCCCAGCATCAACTGTCAACAGATATGAGGTGTGCACACTAAAGTGAGCTTTGTCTGGCTTATCTTGTCAGAAATACATGTTAGAATTATATATAGTTTTAAAAGTTTCAGTCCCTTTTTCCTTTAAGACTGCAAGTTTCTGCCTTGTTAGCTTTAATCACAGAGTCATCTGTGAACTCTGAATTTTGGAGGAATTATATGCCTAAATACACGTTGGAGGGACGATGTATCTCGGCTGCCTGGGATTCCCCTGGAGGAGGAGCAGCTTATATATTTTGATAAAATATAAACCATCGAACCATTGAATTGTAATAATTCATCAAGTTAGAATAATAATAGCTGTTGACGTGTGTGGAGCATTATACAGTTATGTAGTTAGCATTCAGGAATTGATGCTAATCTTACCATACAACTTTTTTGTTAACTACTGCTAGATTGCTAATTTTATCAGTGCTTGGAATATGCTGAAGCTAATGTAGGAATGTCACCACCAATCAGAATGAGACTTAGAAATCTACATAAAAAGGCATATTAACACTAATGTTACTAATACAAGCATGCTAACATTAGCTACTATGCTAAAATACAAACTACTTTTCTAAAAGGCTGCTGAATTTTAGCTGTAATTTCATGCACTGAAGGTTTTGAAATAATTTCACCTGCAGTACAAGCTTGAATGGATTTGAGAAAATAACAAAAGTGGTGAGATCAGATCTGATACCTCCAAATTAAGGGTACATTCTGGGGTGTCTTGCTGTGGTTTGTTAAATACAATATATGTAATTTTGACTAATACTAAAGCGATTGGCATTCATTACATAAAGGGAACACAATGTGTTGATAATTAAAACATGTTTGGTCCACAGTGTGTTCCAAACAATCACTGACCGTTAAAAAATCCTCCACTTTTACACTCCAGGTTTCACTTTGAATTTCTCTTAAGGGGTTGGAAACTTCAAGATGTTTCTTGAATCTAAAAAGACATTTCGGATGCAGCTTGTGTGCAGCCAGCGGTGGGTCCGCAGAGAAAACTGTGTTTCAATGCTCAAGGCAAAAAAAACTGACCTGAAGCATACCGGCAGTCTCTGATGGGCTCAGACCTGAGAATTATGTGTTGTGAGTCAGGACAGAGCTCAGTGAAATATGTTCTGGTGCAGCTAGAGAATCCCTGCAGTCGAAGACAAGCCTGAACTTCACTATCAAAGCTCCAACTTCATCTGAAGTTGAGTCTGATTTTTTTGTTTGTTGGTTTTTGGTTTACATCCAGTGATTCTTTCTGTGGGCAGAGGTCGTTTTTCACTGATCATTTATCAGAAAAAATCAAAATAAAAAAATACACATTGCGCTACAGTAAAATAAATTAAAACCTCAAATTGTGCTTCATGTTGCTGGTCAATGATTTTTTTCCCCTTATGTATGCAAACAAGAAAACATGTGAAGTATAACTAACCTCACGTCAATCAATCATGTTCAGATAAACTGTCTATATGGGTTATTAAGAGTGTTATCTTTTTGTGCAATTTTTGACACTTAGCCAGTGATATCAGTTCTGCAATATTCTATCTAAAACTGTCTCAGCACTGGCTTAATTGTGTTAAATGGTGGCTGCTGTAGTTGAATTTTCCTACTGGCTACACAACAGTACAGCTTGGTACAATCACGTCACACAGAGAGTTTGGATATGAAAACATCTCACTCAGACACAGTCTTGCCAAATCAGATGGGTTTCCACTCCACTGGAATTCTTGTAAGCTGGAAAAAAACTGCTTTGGGCTTTTACCAGGTTTTTAGAAAGTATTAATAGGATATTCTAACAAACTACTTATCATTGTGTGGCAGGAAAGAAAAAAAAAAAAAAACATGTACATTTTAATAAAATATTGTATTCTTGCAAACCTTATTAGTTTTTTTTTTCTTTCATTTTGAAGTATATATTAATAACAAGTGATTGGTTAAACAAGTAAATCTATGAGATGGTATTGGTCAATGTCAACTGACATCATATTCAAGCAATGTCTAATATTTATCACCAACAATTTCCCCTTTGACTGCTGTAACATTGTAATTTAGAGATATATAGTTGGCGCCAGATGCCCCTTTGCAACATGAAAGATAAAGAACGATGCTGCATACGGATAAACAGTGGGAGGTCTTCATGTTGGCATACGTCGGTAATAATCTGATTCCAGCGATTGACTGTGTCTAAGAGGGGTGGCTGGATAAAAACAAAAAACAAAAAAAAGAAAAAAAACAGAGAGAAAAGGAGGTGCAAGCCCAGACACAGAGTGGGGAGTGTTTCTGAATGGACAGTTGGATTTGAGGATGAACGGATGACATTGAGGGATGGATCAAGTACGGTTTACTCTTGCTTGGTGTTGGACAGATTGTGCTTCTGTGGTTTACCGAGTAATAAAGTGTAATGTGGGTCAGTCTGATGGCTTAAAGGATCACAAACCAATAAAGCTAAGGAGTAACTAGAAATATTTTTCCTTTTCTGAAAAGGGATGGGATATGCTTCATACTGTTTCAATTGGTTATTTGAAGCCAAAGTTGTCAAAGTGGATTGAGCTAACAGACTTAAAAGTTATACCTCACACAAAGACAATTTTTAAAAAAAATAGTTTCTTAGTAAAGAAGATGAGCAGACTACAGCTTTGTATTCCGAATGCATGTTTTGGTACCACTGTACTAATCTGTTTCCATCTTTTTAACTTTAAACAATATTTTAGTATTAACTGACAAGTTCCTGCCATAATTTTGGTTCAACATTCGACCACTCTTTGTCAGAAATAATGAAATTATCCACTGCAGCAATACAGCCCCAAAGAATGATGCTGCCACTACTTTGTTTAACAACTGAGCCATCGTTCCAAAATTTTAAATCCTATAGTTGGCTTCCTCAAACAACCCTCCTGCCATTGGGGCCAGTGAACATTATTATTACTTTTGTTGTTTTATTTTGTTTGTTTATTATTTTCCCATAAATTATTTACTCTGTCCATATAGTTAGCTGCACATTTCAGTCCAGTGCGGTCTTTACTTGTTTCCTCAAAATGGGGAAGAGTTTTAAATTAATAGACTCTGTAAAAGAATTAGCCGGTAATTTTTCAGTTTAAAGATGACCCTTCTATCGTCCACCATGTATTCGGCACGTTCAGAAAGTAAATATTCCATCATGAGGTAGAAAAACTGGATAAATTGTGTCAAAATCAGCATCCTGACACTCCTGTGATGTTGATAACGACAAGCTTTATTTCGCACCCTGCTAATCTCTAACCAATATTTTTCTAACCTGTTTGTTATCCTCGAATCCCCCTTCTCCCCCTCCAACCCCTGAACCTGAACAACCCAAGCAGCTGGATTAATCAGCCCCTTGGCAGGCAGATGAGCCGCTAATCCCCCCCTAATCCACCACTTTAGATACCACCACTCTCTTTTCTCCCTGCCTGAAACATGGCCATTCTGCTGTAATGGCCGTCACGGGATTAAGTGAGAGCTTTAAGCTTCTTCTCGCTGTCAGAACGTCGCGGTCCACCGTCGGCATGAACAACAGCTACCTCAGACCTCAGCTATGAAAAAAAAAAAAAGACACTGGGATTTAATGGGACGCAGCAGGAAAACTAGAGAGTGTGTACAGATGGGCCTGGAAGGGAGGGGGGCTTCAGGTACGGAGCATAATCTTTCCACTACAATATGGTTCACACAATTAAAACTACAACAGCGTCTGTCAATATTAGCGGGAAGACAGATAGCAGCCATCATGTCACTTTAATCCTTGATAAACCAGGCGGTGTTAATCCTTTATTTACTGCTTTAAACTGCTTTCACACAACAGACCACAAGTTGATTTATTTTAGTTATTACGAGTCAGGAAAGTTTTCAGTTCAAAAGCTGTTGGTAATTTTTCATTTAAAGTGAAATACCGTTTTACTGTTTTAGGTTTCAGCTTTAAATCATCTGCTTCACTTTTACACTTCATAGTCATCTGTTCTTCAGATGAATACTATGAAATGCTATTAAACTCTGTTTCATTAATTATTGTAATGTGAATAGAGTTTTTTTCCCTTCATTGAAATTTTTTAAGAGGTTTTTTCTTTTTTTTTCTTCTTGTACTTGCAGGGATCTTTAAATGTCTCATAGGAGGGGAACAAAAGGAAAGCTACTGCTTTATTTTTTTGCACAAGTGTGCTCGAGTTTTCTAAAAGCTCCGGTCACCTCTTACTCCAGGTCATGGCTCAGGGTGAAGTCAAATGTAGGCGGAGTCAGGTTTGACAACACTTCTGATCAAACATTTCTCCAAACCAATAAATTTGTGAAAATCAGGAATGAATGTAACACGTGGTCATACTGTAACACCATCAGGTAGAACTCATGTATTTTTTCACTATTTAGTCATTCCTCCCCAACCCATGCAGAATTTTAGCACGTAGTGCAAGAAGGAGGTGGATTTGAAAGGTCAGGTAACGTGGGTGAAAACCACAGAGAGCAAGAAGGGATCAAGCAAGTGACATTTTATGTTTCCATGCACCAAGTTGTTTTTTTCTGTTACTGACGGGGCCTTAGGTTTTCCCCTTTCTCCTTTTCTTATGTATATATCTGTATGTAAAGACAGGATGTGGTTAACTGTGAAACATATAAAGGATTATGTGGGATGTTTTTTACGCGAAACAGCTGCACGGTTTTAAAGAATCAAACTGCTTCAACCAAATGAGGCCAACACTGGTTTTTAGCAAAGGATTGCAGAACTAAACAATGTATACAAAAAATTTCAAATATGCACACAAACATAATAATGGCGCCCTAGATAACATATTTAGACAGTTCATCATGAAAAAAAAGTTGATTTGGAGGTTGGTTAGATATTAAGGCATTTTTTATCTAGCTACTTTAACAAGTCATCTGAATTTGTCACATTAGAATAACACAAAACACACTCAACACTTTTCAGCTCTGCAAAAAATATTCACTGGTCCTTCAATATTTCCAAGACTGGAAATATTGAAGGATTTTTGAAGGATTGAAGGATTTTTCCAGTTTTGAGATGCTCACATAAAAAAGCAAAGGAGAAATTATGCCTCTGTTTCTCGACTTTATGAACAAATCCAAGAGGTCTTAAGGTCAAGTTTCATAAAAGTTGTTTCCTCGTCGAGGTCAGAGCAGTTAAATCTCAAACAAAACCTAGTAACCAACCTCCCAGTTGTTCTCTGGTTGGTTCCCAGACTACTCTGCTGCTCTCAGTGAGCATTAATGTGACATCCACTTTGAAATTAGGCAGCGGATTAAATTAGGGCTTTAAAATCCTTTTGGAGTCGCTCATTCAGACGTGAAAAGATTAAGGGGTGACGATGAAAAGGGATTCTAGTTAAAACTTACATTATCGCAGACTAAAAAAAACTGCGGTGCATTTGAAGCCATTTGAGAATCTGTGAAAATGATTGCTTTGTGGACGAGTGAATGAAATTATAGTGCAGGAACCGTGTGGGCCTCGCTTTCTCTCATCAACCTTGCAAATGGACATGGCGTTTGGAGCAGACACACTTTCCTTTGTGGCTGAAAAAAGGCCCATGGGCAGAGCAGCCGAACAGCAGGTGAAGTTATTCACCTCAAGGTAATATTTACCGAGACGAGAGGGAGAGAGAGAGACGGAGAGGAATTCAACCTTACCAGGAGGAGAGGATAGATGATGAAAACAAACAAACTGAAACTTCAATTAAAAATAAATTGAAATATCTCATTTCCCCTTTCAGACTGGATTTGTACTGCTGACGTTTGTTGCTCGGTTACTTCTCATTGCCCTTGTCGTCTCCAGTTGTTGATTGGTATCAAGACAAACATGAATAAATGACTGTCATTTTTGCCCCCTGATTATTTCCAGGGGCAAAAGGAACGACTGGTCTTTATTCGTGACTTTGGATGTTAAGTTTTGGTTCATGACTTGAACTAAAAAACCTTTTACCATCTTCTCTTCCTGTTCCTTTACATGGTATTTGCAATTATTGCTCCATTCAATTTGTGTTATCTCTCTTTTTACACACTACACATGCTACTGTTTATAGAGACACAAATGATTGATATTCTCACTAAATGTTGCATTAACTTAGGTATTATTAGTTATTATTAGCTGTGTCTCTTTTCTAGACAGAGCCACTGAACTATTACTGCTAATACCTTTGTGTATACTCTCCTTGTTTTTCTTTCACATAGAAAGTACGCCTGGCACCATGTCTCTGGTTTATAGTGTCTCACTCCTATCCTCCAATAATTTCCATAAATCATTTTTGTTTTTGCTGATTGTTTGAATATCTTGCAATAATTTCCTTTACCAAAGACACTGGTTAAAGATTTACATTTCCAATTTTACTGGTTAGAATCAGCACAAATAAAAACTGTTTTAATGTTTTCTAATATTTTGTGTTCATAACAGCATCCTTATCTTATGCAATGACAAAACTGACTGTAGTCAAACCGTTTCTAAAGTATTTCTTATGGAAAAGGGGAAGAACAATAGATGTAAATGTCAAATCTGTAATTTTTTTATACTTCAACACATTTCACACTAAAACAATCACCTGCTGGTCGAAAGTAGATTATAATAATGCTCTTTTCTTAAAATATTTAATAAAATTTGTTATACCAAATTAAATGCTAGACAACACCACCATGACTGTTTCTGAACGTTTTATATTTTATTTCCTCACATTTTGGAAAACCTGAGGATGTGTGGCTTAATAATTCATATAAGAAAAAAATATATAAGACATTTGATTATTCATACTTAACTTTCCAGATGACCAGACAGCCACGCAGCTACACTTCAAATTGTATTTTTTTGTAAGAATGACAATTTAAGGACTTTATCGTCTGAAGCTTTCCTTGAAAGCTCATTTCACTTTGAGACTTAACACAGGAAAATTAATCTGAATAAAATAAACCAGAATTATACAACATTATTTTTTTTTAATAATAATACTTAAGTTAATGCAGCATTTAGTGAGGATATCAATCATGTGTTTTGTCTCCATCATCTGGCAGGGCAAAACTTTGCATCTAGTGGATAAACTGATCTTCCATCTAACCAGTGCTGCATCTATGTATGATTCAGGTCTTAAACTTAAATATTACCTAGAACTTATCAAATTCTATCTTTTTTACATATTCACACTTTGCGACTTGTTGACATTGAACAAACTGTGGTTTGATTTTTGCAGCTAATGGGTGCAGTTCTAATTAACGCACAGGCGTGAAAGCACTCAGTCAAAGCAACATGGTAAAAGATTGTTTGTCTATTTTAAAGGCAATATTCTCTCTGTGGTCATTATATGCAATTAAGTTCAAGTATAAAATGAAGGTTTTTATATCTATCTTAAAAATCTTATTTACTTTAAAAATGATCTACAAATACCTAGATATTCATATCTATTTGTGAATATCTACTGCAAGGGACTGTTATTTTTGAATCTACTGTGAATTAAGTTTAATAAACTGGACCTATGGAAAAAGAATGGTGAGTGCAGTTCCTTATAGTATGGAGTACATTGACATTGTACTAACTTGCACTAGTGTATAATCAATAAATCAATAATTATCTTTTCATTCAGTGAGTTAAATCAATAATTAGGGTTGTCAGCTGGTTAATCACTTTATCATATTTTCACAGAACCGTTTGAAAAGATCTCTATTTAAGTTGTTGCTAAATTATCTATGGTCATTTGCTCATGAATGAAGGAATCCAGTTTCCAAATCAGCAGAATGACAAACAATTTTCCCACCTGATATCCATGAAACTTTAGGCTCTGGCTTCCTGGATCTCTGGCAGGATAAAAATCCAGCTGTTTGTCTTCACAGCTGGACATGGCTGCTCTGAAGAATGAGAGGAATAAACAACAGAATGAGTCTTTTAGATCCCAGAATCAGCCACGTCTGAATGCCACAGCAGATAAATCAAAAGTCACTTGTCTCAGAAGGATCCTCACTTGATGATAGTTTCTTTAAGAGCTGCACAGAAAAAAAAATCTCTTCACAAGGCAATCAGAACAGAAACAAATCAAAGAAACGGCCAAGGTGACTGGACAGAACTGGGTACCAAACAGAAAGCATTAGGGTTAAAGAAAGAAAGAAAATTTATTGTCAAAGTTCCAAAAACAATGGTACAATTTTGTAGCATCTGCTCAGCAGTGATTAAAGTGCCATCGACATTCAAACATCCAAGATAAAATGTAAATAACGAATCCATAAACACAATAGTTTTTTTTAATTGCTATCTGTAATAAAATTGTATCAGAAGTTGAAAATGAATTTTAGATGTATTTAAAAAAAAAAAAAGACATTTTATTTACAAATCTATTTAATAAAACACTGCACAGTCTTTTATTTGTTGTGTTATAAATGAAATGACATGGCTGTTCCACAAGACTGCTGTAAACATTTTATGCACAGTAAGATTCTCAAATATTGGCATAAAATGTTGATTATAATGTATTTAGTATAGTTTTTGGTTGAAATTATGTCCCAGACTTCCTTTTCCTTCCATACCCTCACAGAGTTAATAAAGAAATTGTGCATTTTTACTCATATCTACTGAGATGAGTTTAGACCTGTATGTTAAAATGTTTGGCCCCTTTAAAGTTCTCCGTTAGCCATGGCCAGTGGGCAGCTGACCTCAGACACCGGACTGGAAAGAAATCGGAGCACCGCAGGTTAATTCCCAGGGGCCCTCATATGGATCCTCTGACAAATCAGCCGGAGGCATGGAGGAGGAGGAGCTGTGGCTCCACGGTGGTAGACCACCGATGTTAAGAGGCCTCCGGCTATTCAGAGTGATGCCCACGCATGGTTCTGCGATACTTTTGTTGCAAAACGGTGATCAGAAAAATAAAAAGTCTCCCTTTTCATTAAGTTTTTGATTTATGATAGAACTCTGATCTCCAAATAAAAATACATGTATTTCTTAATCAGTTTTGTTTAAGACATGTGGACTTAGAGTTAGAGTTATACCACAAACCTAAGTAGAATGACTGTCAATATCTGCAGGTTTGTGAAACAAATGAACCTCTTTGCAGATTTCTGTTGTGTTTGACACCAAAGGTAACCTTAATAAAAGCAAAATCTATTTTTTTTTATTTCACTTTATAATTTACTTTGAGGTGAAAAAAATCTATCCAAACCAACCTGACCCTGTGTATAAAAGTAATCACCCACCTTGTTAAATCATGAATTACATGTAATTTTTCAAATTTTTTGGAAAATTAGGTCAGTTTAACTATCCACCGGCCTCATTACTACAGGACTTGTAGAATAAAGCCATCATTTAAGTAGCACCTTTCTGATAACATAAACTGAATATAACATCAGTAAAATTCCTGTTTCTACAGGATCAGGGGGCCCACCTGTGAACATTATCGTCTCTGTTTTTTCTTTGTGTGTGTTTTCTTTTTTTTTTTTTTTCTGCTGAGGACAACAGCAGATCAGTAAATCATCAGATCAATAAATCCTAATCATTGTCCTCATGTCAGCTTCAGACCGACACTGGAAACATGGAAAGAAATGGCAAGTTGACATTTGGCAGATAAAAAGCGATTCTCCTGACAGCAGTCAGATCCCACAGAAGTATGTAAACATGAGACAGAGTTATTTATTGACTGATGATGGAGGCATTTTCCAATGATTTTTTTTAGATACTGACTGTGACTAAATCATTGGGCCTTTTAAAGTAAACAAAATTATGAAGGAAAGTATTCTTGTGCCGCTGGTGGTAAACATGAGCAAAAATAAAGCGAGTGGAGTCCAGTAAAATGTAAATATCAAGAAATATAAATGTTACTGGGACAGTTTAAATTTCTGAGAAGTTATGAGCACTTCCTCAGAAAACTACCTGGACAACAGAGCTGGTAAGGGATTAGATTTTTACAACCCTAGTGAGGTTGTTCTTAAAAAGGCGCACAAAAAAAAAAAAAACAAGTATTCTGAAAAGCAACTTCAAAACCTGCTTTGCATTATGTTCTTAATTATTATTGTTTAAATCAAAGATCTTGAGTCATGGTATTAGAATTGGTATCTAAACATCTTCTAATTCATGCTTCTATGAATTAGAAGATATATGAAATATATTTGTATTTGAATAGTCAAACGCTTTTACATTGACCGGTGGCCATCTTTGTTTTTCTTAAGCCAGTAACATGCTGAACATGACAACAAGGTAGCAGTAATTTACCAAGTGTTATGTAAAATGTTTAAGACAAAGTTTGTGCAGACTAAAATTAAAAGGTGAAATGTTTTTTTTCCCTTTTTTTTCCTTCATAAGAAAAATGGTGTCAGTTGCGCTGTCTTACATTAATTAAGCTTTTAATACACATTAATGCACATATAGTTCCCTGTTTCTAATTTTATATTTGCATTGCCTTTTCCTAAACAGTCTGAGAAGAAAATACCAATTTGGTGTATTTGTTTGTTTTGTGCAGCTATTTAAAATATTTCAGGAGTTCCCATCTTCTTCAGAAAAACTGATGCTACTTCAGAGTCTAACTGCAATTTTACACGTTAACCCCAGTGAACGGGCTTCATTATTACCTCTTTGTCAAACTGTTTCAGTCTAGTCATGTTTTAAAGACTTTTTTCTTTCTGCAGAGATGGAAAAAGTAAAGAATGTGTAATTACCTGAAGGGATGAGGACACTGCACTTAAAGTTAGCTGTATAGAAATCCTGCAGTAATGAGAAAAGGTAAGCTACTTAGAGACAAAAGCTCAATTTTTCTCACCTCAGTTCAGCAGCTAATGACAGACACTAACACAATGGCCCTGTGCTGCAGCTCTGCTACACTCTCAGCCTTGTCACAAGGAGGAGAATAATGAAAAATCAAGGGATGGAAACACTTTGTAACACATCAGCTGAAAAAAAAAAAATACAAAGAACATGCTTAAGAAATTGAATTTAAAAAATAATAAAAATTTAGAATTTAGTAACGATTGAAGGAACGTTAATAAGCAAACATGCATTTACCAAAGTAGTTATGTATTTATTATTTATTTGTACTTAGATTTATTTTACAAACATGACCTCGTGTCTTGGCTGCATTACTCCTGAAATACATAACTATGAATACCAGACAGGGCATATTTATCAACTAAACAATTACTTTTTAGGACCTTTATGAAACCATTTAAAATCTACCATTTTGGTTATAAATGTAAAACCACAATACTAAAAATTGAAGTGAGAGAAGTTACTTTGAGTTTACTTATTGAAATTTTAAAGATCAGTTATTGCACTTTGAAAATTTCAAGAAAAAAAAAAACATGTTTTTGTTTGTTCGTCTTTTTCTTTTGGAAATGTTCCTAGGCATTTCTTGAAAGAACCCCGTAACCATCTTTACGGTGCCAAGATAAATCTCTGCTACCAAAGGTTCTTGTATCATAAGAACCTCAAAGGTACCTCATGAGTACTTTACTTTACTGTGAAAATATCCAATGAGGCATTAAGAACCTCCAAAAATCCCCAGAAAGTTCCCCCAACACTACACAAACTTAAGGTGCCAATACCTGAAACGTACCCTGTAATATGTTATAAGTGGTCCAAAAATGTTGAGAAATACAATAAAGGTCCCAGTATTTGTCTAAAAGTGCCATGTGGATACATCCTTAAACAGGCCAAACGCCACCCACTGTGAAATGTTCTCATAAATACAATTTCAGTACCTCCAAAAGTATTGATAGTTACCTTATAACGACCCCAGAATATCTGTAAATTCTCCCAAAGTACCCACAAATATGCCATAAGTACCCAAAAATATTGGGAAACTAATAAAAGTTCTTCAATGTAATCGCCATCACAGTAAAATATCTCAGAATCATACTGAAGTACCTAAATAGCATTGCAAAATTATTACGAGAACCCAAAAGTACACATGTACCCTATAATACACCATGAATACCCAAAACAATATAATAATTTCAAAGTACTCTGAATATCCCCTTGAACATCCCAAAAACACACTTTAAGTGCTCTACACTGCAAGTATCCCATGAGTACCCTAAAGGCAGTGAAAATCTTATACACAATAAAAAGTACAGTTAGAGTTTAATGTATTCTAATACTAAATTACAAGTCATAATAGAATCTGGTCCCAATAAGTACTACTAAAACACATTCCTTGTAGCCTAGAAGTACTGCATGAGTAATAATTACTCCAAACATACACACAAAATATGGTGTACCTGACTCTGTAAGTATTCCAAAAGCACATTATACTCTTAAGGAGCACTGTAAATACTGCAAAAGACCTAGAATACACACCTTAGCCAATGATTTACCTGGTGAAACTTCAAAACATCCTATAAATGAAAAGAATGTACTCTTAAAAGTGAACAGTTCCCCAACTGTACTGTGTTGTTTTATGTGGTGATGCCTTCTGATATTCCTACTGGTACTGGAAATAAAACCACTTTCTAGAAAAAAGCATCACCGTTCCACTGCCTTATTATTGGAGACACAGTTTGTTAAAAAAATCTGACTCACTAGACTCACTAAATATGAATATATGCTTCAGTCGTTTCCTGTTTTGTGGAACTTTCTTGATTTTAAGAAAAGTAAGTTCACACTAATCATTTTGAAAATCAAAGAAGAAATTTGAAGTGCTCTCCCAAACTGCACAAGTTTAATCATAACATGATTTCTCTGAAATTCAGAACATATCTTTCTCATTCACCAGGTAATTCTCGGTCATGTATACACACATACACACTCTGTTGTGTCTGACCGTTTGGCTGGAAATTACAGCAGTGTAGCCATAATTAGTTGTGGCAAATGAACATTTGGCCCTATGGCAAGGAATAATTAAGCAGCAATTTGTGGTGATCAGTAACGAGGTGACGAGGCCAAAAAACCTCCCGACTTCACCAACACTACCACTTAATGGGATTCATTACTCTGCTGAACCTGTTTCCCTGCACGCAGTAAATGAATAATGTATCTGTGCATGTAATATATGTAAATAATTCAGCCCTGCTATGTGTCATTGTCAACACGCATACATCTTTAAAGCTGAGAAGTCGGGGTCATTAGTGTCAAAAAACTGTGTTTGGTTTCATGGTTTATTAAGTACAGGCAGCAGCAACATTCTGACTCCTTCATTTGGAAGTTTCTGTAGTTGTTGCTGTTGTCAGATCAGTGCCAGGATTGCACACAGATAACTGAGTTATCCAGATTAAAGAGTCGACAATCTGACATAGATCTCAGGAGTTGCCGTAAAACTCATCTGGGGTTGTCGTCAACGTAGAAAATCTTCAGCTTCAAAATGTGTTTTTCAATTTTGGACACAGATAAACTGAACCTCCCTTAATTATGCTTCCCTTTAACAGTCAGATACAATATATGCATAATAGAACACACAATACAACATCTGAGTGAAAATGATTGAATGTGGGCGGTATTTACTGTCGCATGTGAGTGCAGTTTTACAATTTTGCTCCAAATTTTGAGTCCAGTTCAAATCTTTTCTCTCAAACATCAAGAGTGTTTAAAACAAATTTTAGTCTGTGGGTTTCACATCACCAAAAGGTCATGGAGAAATCCGGATGGCAATTAAGGGTGCAAAAATACTGCTGGTGTGCTCTGAGCTGCTAGATTTATAAGAGTTTAAAAAAAAATAAACAATTTTCTACACATCTTTCAAGCAAGATCAACAAACAAGAAAATGTGTGTAGACTAGAAAATTGAACTAGAAACCTTTTCTAGGGAACAATTTGATGACTTTGTGTCCATTGTTTACATTTGTAAAATGGTTCAAGAGAACATAGAGTCTTGATGATAGATGATGGCACATACTTATTAGGAACATAACATACCTTCACTGTGGAGATCTTATGGCTGTCTTTCTCAAAGGTCTTAGTGCAAAAAATAACCTGTAGATTCAGAGGAAGTCCTCTGTAATTTGTAAGTTGCAAAACTTTATTGCACGCTCAGGTCATAAACATGACCCAAATTTGGATCAAAAAGAAGAAAAGAAGTACTCTGTCGCGTCACTCCTAAAACCATAAACAATATATGAGAAACTTTTGAGAGGGTCAGACTAGAACATACATATTTTAGAAAAACCAAGCTTGCCATCTGCCATCTTGATGTTGGGACATTTCCCAGGCACATGTGCCAAAACAAGTTGAACGTACTCTCAGTAAACAGTAGGACAGTGTTTCTGGAATTGCAGACAAGAAAATCTGAATTTCCGAAGACCAGACAGAGTCACAACTTTGACCCCAGAATAGTGGACCAACGCAGACCCAGAATTCCCCAAAATCCAGCAGGGAGTCAGGATGAACCAAATATTTAGCAGGGTGTGCAGTGTGAACTTCAGTGTGGTAAAGAAACAACCAGAAATAAAACCTGAAAATAAAACTGTCATCGTGTATAACTTCTGTTACTTTTTTTTTTTTTATATCCTTCTGTCAGTTTATTCTACAACTTTCATCTTAATGCCAATTAAAGAGGGACTAATTATTCATCGTTTGAGCAGTATGAACAAGAGCAGCTTCCTTTGGTGGCTATTCACTTGTTTTTCCTGGATAAAGGAGCTTTCATGACTCATTGCAGGATTAAATGACTCCCTCCTGATGGATATTTTCTGTAGTAAATGATGACTTTTCCCTGCCTCTAATGTGCTTTACCTTCCTCGACGCTGCACCGTGCAACCAGTCAGATTGACTTTGGAATTATGTCAAAAAATACTAAAAGATGAAAGACTCCTTTGAAAGCAGAAGAGGGAAGAAGGAAATCAAGTCTTTCAGCCAGCATATAAAAATGACGACGAAGCGCTGGCAGATCAAAATCTGATCAAACAATAACATTTTTCTCTGTTTTTGATTGTGATTAGGTTTTATTTTTCTGACAGCCACGGGAGTAATTGTGAATGTAATGAGATAGTGGCAGGTTTTTCTTGTGTATATTTTTTTTTTTACTCATACTTTCAAATAATGAAAGGATGATGAAAAAAAAGGCATGACTCCAGGAAGGAGCGTTGCTGGGCGGGGAAGTGACATCAAAGAGAATGATAAGCAAATGTAGCTGAGCTTTCGTTCTGAATTAAGTCAGCCAACCACTTTAATCAAATTGTTTCAGAGGAATCAAACTACAAAAAGACACAGCAGGAAAGGCAGAGGGGGAGATTGATTTAAAGGCTGTAAGTTTTCGCTCAAACACCTTCGACAACCACTTCCTTCCATTTACGCTAACTTTTATGTTTGGACTCTTTCTGTTGACCTCAGGCCTTCGCAGATTTCTTATTTTAACACAGACCAATAGCTATTTAAAATAACATCAAGCTGAGAAAGATTTTCCTTAAAAGCAATGCCCTAATTTGAAACATTAAATAACATTTTATATTTAACTGACAGAGCACTTCACAGTAACTGCTGGTTCAATTGTGTTTTTTGTTTTTTTTATTCCCTCTCCCATTTTTTTGCATTATTTTCAATTTTCTGCTTTGTGTTCTTGTTCCATGTTTGTTTCAGTAAAAATCACACCTGTCCCAAAGCTGTTGCATTGGTATTTTTTTTCTCACCCTACTGTAAGTCAAGGGAGATGGCTCCTCTCAATGATTCTGGGTTTGCTGGATGCTTCCTTCTGTTAATTGAGAATGGTTTATCTCCACTATTACACTGTGCTTGCTTGAGATGGAAAAGTTCACTTATAAATTCTCTTAACTTAAATTAATCACATTAAGTAACACGTTTTAGCACTTTTCCCATTCATTTAGATGATTATGGTGTACAGGTAATAGAAACCCAAAATTATATTTTTCTGAAAATGAGAATGTTACATGGGAGCAATTAAAATAATTTCAATGCAAATATCTTATATAATGACCATGTGATGGCTTAATTAATTATGGGGAAGACTGCTGGTTCAACATAAGAGCAGCAGTGTCTGATAATAAAGGTAAGCAGCAAAAGGGTCAGAGTGCTGTAACAGTGACGACTGAGAAAGAATAGTTGAAGAAAAAAAAAAAAAAAAAAGGCTGCTCAAGAAAAAGTTCCAGTTTCTAGAAGAGTTTTAAGCATAGCCCATCCTGGAGTTTGCCAGAAATTCTCCATGTATGGACTACAGCTGGAGTCAGACATTCAAAACCACCATACAAAAGTACTAAGGAAGCATCTCAACTGGGACAAACAGAAAACGGACTTTGACTGTTGCTAGATTAGTTAGAATTGCCCCTTTTATTAAAAATAATAACAATAATAACTTTGCAGTCCCAGTACCCATTTGCTTCTTGCCCAGATGGAATAATTGCTTTTGTTAGAACTGTTCTTTTCTGTTAATTTTTTTTTTTTTTCCTACTCACTCCTTTAACACTGTCTGTATTATATTTTATGGAGTCCGGGTTAATAAACCTTGCTCTATAAGTTCTGTTTATGTCCGGTTTTCCAGCTCCTGGTCTGGATTAAATCAGCCTATGAGGATTGTGAAGCACACCTGGATGTTTAGAAACAGCTTTACTAAAATAAGGTGGTGGATATTAAAGGTATTTATTGCAGAAATACTGGGATGAGTAATATTAGTTGTTTGGCTAAATTGTTTCGTTCACTAAAAACACGGAAAGGATCAAAAGATAAATAAATGAGACATGTATAGTGACGTGGCTTTGATTCGAATCTTGGGTGGTTGAAAAGCAAAAATGTTCTTTTAGAAAATCAGCTGGGAAGTGCACAATCCCTTAACCAGGTTCCCTAATCAAAAGTCAGAGCGGAGAAATCCATAAAACATGACCTGAAAGCATCCGGGGTTAAGCAGTGTTTTCGGAACAACAAACTGGCCAGTCGAAACAGATCAACAGTTTTTCTGGGTGATGGGAAGATTTGATGGAGCAAACACTCCTTGATTTCTCTTCAAAGACAAACCAGAGGAGAACTGCAGCAAACACGGGCCGAATATCTGTCTGCGAGAAAAGCTACGTGATAGCTGAGCATTAGTCTACTTCCATCCGAGCCGGTTAACCGGAGAGCTGCCATTACTCATGTTCTAACAGCCTATAATGGGATTTTCCTCAGATGAGCAAAAGGTTGTCAAGCTGCTCGCTGCAGATCAGGAAAAAGGCTCAGCGGACTGGAAGCCTAACAGGACGGGATGAGACCAGTGGCAAAGAATAACAAGCGGCACTAAAACAAGAATTGCTACGGTTCTTACAAACCAGGTGTATTTGTATAATTATTGACACTCTCCAGATAAAGTTGTATGAAAACCTTGAACCTAAAAGATCAAAATATGACACATTTTCAGTTTTTTTAAGAGGGGTATGCACATTTTTATTTAATATCCTGATACTATGTACATAATATTGCTTAAAACAATAATTTTCTTATGTGGGGATTTATTCCCCACTGAATAGTGTGAGTTCGAAAAGTGTTTCTTTTCGAACTCACACTAGTGTAAGTTCGACAAGAAACACTTTTCGAACTTACACTAGTGGTGTTACACTTTTTAGTGTAACACCATGCTTCTGATATGAAAGATTCATTCATGTAAATTTTCTAAATGTGTGTGTTGTTTTCAATTCAATTAGCTTATCACAGTCAAATCTACTTTTAAGGAAAGTCAACACTAATGTACAGTGTGTAAATATAGATAAAACCCTAAGCTATCGACTCAATTTATACAGGTGTTGCCCTTTGAACTGTGATCACTCCACAAGGAGCAGCGGAGAAGGATCAGAGGTCAGCTACAAAAGAGTCGACATGTATGGTCTTTGATTCAAACGCATGCAGTGACCTTCTGATCTCAAAGCAGCCGACGTTTAATCTCTTCATTTAAAAATCTGTATTTTCATCACACAAGAGCCTTTTGATGTTTTGCTCTGGTGTCACTCTGACTCTCTGGGTGACAATCTGTTGCTCTTGTTAAAACACGTTCCACAAGAAGGAAAAAACTAGAAAATTTCAGAAGAAATTTCAACAGGGCATGCCAAAGTGTGCCCGTCGGTTGGAACCCAACGTTCTGATGCTAATACTTAGCATCAATGCTAAAGTAGGCTATAATGTACTCAAAAGCATGTGGAGAGTCACACGCATATTGAGTAACATGGATTTCGTTTTTGCATTAGCACTTCCAGCCCTGGAACACACAGAGCTGCGGTTCCAATCCGACGGCCAGACCAGGCTGGTTTGGAGTTAGCTGTTGATTGGTTCATTGGCTGCAGGGGCGGGACAAAGACCAGATCTCTTGGTCAGAGGAGCACCAGACTTTCTCGATGCCTGTCATTTCAATATGCTGCATCAATAAATTTCTGTCATAATCTACTCTTACCCTGCACTGGGATTACAAGCGATTACAATGCTATTTTAATTTACCATTGAAATCTTTACCAAAGATTTTAATGGTAAATGTAAATAACATTTTTCCAATTGAAGTCGGCAAGGCTGTGAACGAGTCGACATTCAAATGAGATTTTTTATTTTTTTGTTAAATGTAAAACTGAGGTAAATGTTTCCCTTAGCTTACTCGCTCATGAACGCATTCAGAAAGAGTGGGATGAGAGAGCGAAGGGTCGATGGGGAGATCGCCTTGGTAGCATTAGCAAGAATTCGATTTACGTGACAATCCCGCTTAACGCAAAACGACCATCGCTATTGCTAGGTTTCAGATGACATAGCACCGACGTCACCCAATGCAGATGGAGGGCCGGAAGTAAATGCAGCCCATTTATTTCTGTTGATCCATCATCAAAATGTCTATAGTCTAAGTCCTGTACGTTTGTTCCAACAGTTCTAGTAGACAGAAAGATAAACGTTATTTTCGTGTTTCGAAGGTAGTTGGTCACAAGAGAGTTAATTTAAAAAGAAACTTACCGAAAAAAGAGGAGAAAATTGGACCAAGAATCTACGGCTAAAAACAGGAGGTGCAGAAACTACTAATGCCAGAGTTTGCAGCGCCCACTTTCTAACGGGTAATGATGGCGTCCTTTAAATTGTATTTTCAGATGTTTTATTGGACAGTTACTTAGGAAGACAAGCACTCATATGTAAGGTAAGATATATTATTTTTATGCACTGGCGTGGTTGTCCTCAGAGTGCTAATGTTGTTAGCAGCTAGCTCAGTGCCAAGTCACAGACAGAAAAGATAATATTTATTCAGTGGGACTTTCATGCTAGAAAAAAAAAGCTAAATTAATTAAATATAACGTGCCCAGCCGTACAGTCACAGGGAGCTGGTAATATTCCAGATACGGACTTGGGGGTTTCTGTAGATCGGAGTGAATCCTTGACCTACACTGAACCTGAATCCAGCGTCCTACAACGACTCAACATTAACATACAACTCCAGAGTCAGTTTGGATTTACAGAAGCTTAATAAATTATTTGCTGGTAGAGCCAAGCTCATAGAAATAACATGGGTTAGTTCTTGTTAGCATAGCATTGTTAGCATAGACTAATTACTTAAAATAGCACAATTCACTACTCACCCAGAAACAAGTGGACACCCATCTAATGTTTCTTTTGGTCCTAAATGCTTGACCCAACTTGAAACTAAATGATTGTATTCTCCAGGTTTTTGAAAACTTCTGGCTTGTCGTATGAGGTCTGCAGCTCCAGGTAATTATGTTGATCATCTTGATGCGGGTAAGTCCTCAACATTATAAGATTAGTCTTTTTTACCAAGATAATACGAATCATATCCTAAATATACATGTATTTTTTCGAGATGCCTTGTTTGTTCCAGCCTATTTAGGGCATTAGCTTACTTGTTGTGATCAATTTTGCTGTGTTTTGAACCGGAGAAAACAATTTCCGGCCCTCTATCTGAATTTTGCTCGTCATCTGGGTGTGTCTGAAACCCAGCAATAGAACAAATAGGACTGGGTCGAACGGAGCCGGACTGGGCAAGGCTGAACCCTGCAGTGCAAAATGAGATTTACTGCATTCAGTATGTTAAAATTAGAGTGTAAGCTAAAATTAGCCAAAATGCTGCCAGCGGTATGTGGGGCATCACTAGCAAGTTGTCTTACATTGACATTCCTCTGTCAGTGTGCTAAACATGATTAATAAATAAATAAATAACTGCTAAAAAAACTTATTTGAGGGAAAAGACACTGTCTGCTAATGTTAGTACTAATGCTAATGCACTGTCTTCTGATTTTTACTTTTGCTAAAGTAACAATCAGATGTTTGCTTCATGGCACTTGGTCACCAGAAAAACAGACATTCAACACAAAAGTAAAAATCTGATTTATACTTTGTGGCAGTTTAATAACAGAAAAAAAAACGCTAATGTCTAAACACCAAATTAGACATTAGTTCATATGTTTTATGAAGCATATGAACTTATGTTTCATAAACATAAGTTCATAAAACTTATGTTTTATGAACTTATGTTTATGAAACATAAGTTCATTTGAAATACTGCTTATCTGCTTAGACACAACAAATTTACAGTTGGTGAATTTTGCAAAAGTAAAAATCAGATGTTTACTTGGTCACCATAAAACACGCTTATCTCTTAGCAACAGATTAACAACAAATGTTGTTATTCCTCTGCTCTTTTGAAATACTACTTATACTATCTAAAGAATTCTGCAGTTGGTGAGTCTTGCAGAAAAGTGAATATGTTTTCTTTTTGTCACTAATATATTTACCACTAAATATATTAAATATATTAAATATATTAGTGGTAAATATATTAGAAAACAGACATTCAACACAAAAGTAAAAATCTGATTTATACTTTGTGGCAGTTTGTTACTAGAAAAAAACAATCTCTTAACACAAAATTAATAACAAGTAATGCTGTTTATCAAATATAAGCTCTTTTGAAATACTGCTTAGAACAAATTTACTGTTGGCATTTCAATGCTCTCCTATGCATTGCTATGGCAGGCCCCATTAAACTTCAGCAATAACTAATTATTCTTTTAGTGGATTTTCAGTAACTCCACGCTAAGCTTGGTGGAGACATATTAAAGAACATATATTGTAACTTCTATGCCTTTTCCTTTTAAACTGTGTTTAGGCTTGAAGTCTACAGTCCTACTAGTTATTTTAACGACCAAATTAAGAAATATATTTAAAGGTTTAAATCATCTAAGAAATCAGCATATCAGAACACAAGAATGATGATATTATGCCTGGAATCCTGACTTTGGATAATAATGCAACACACAATGACCCCAAAGACAAAAATAGTGGTGGTAAAGTCGGCAGATTCTAAGATGATTTATACAGTAAGGAGGAAAAAAAATCTCTATGTGGTCTGCTTATTGATTTGACTGTTGACTACTTTCTCAAAATTTTCTTGCTAGCTACGACATGCACTCAGATGCTTCCAGCATCCTTTAAATCAGGATCAAAACTTCTGTCCTCAATGGCCTGTCTCCCTTAACTTTTAGATGTGTCACTGTTTCAAACACGTCTGAGTCAAATAATTTGGTCATTAGACAACACGTTAGCATCCGTATTAAATAGTGCCTTCCTGTTTTGGAGGAAGTGTCTCTAAAGGCTCTTCTTGCTAAAGACTATTAATCTGCTTTGAAAATAAACCGATATGAAGAATGAATAACTAGATATTTCTAATTTTAAAATATAATGATGTACTTTCTGTAAAATCTATATTGACTGCACAGGTTCAACTTGTTTTTTTTAAGTCGTCATCAAGTAATGGCACAAATGATGCATGTGGATATTTCTGTGATCTGGTATTAATAACCATGACAGGGATCATAGAGGACTGTTCTGTTAAGAGCAGGGAAATACACCTTAAAACTGCCCTGCCTTTTCATCCATAGCCATTTCCTATTGACAGCCTGCTGGGACGCTGAATTGAAAGGGCATGATCTTTTGCGAAGGCAGGCGGGGGATTGTACGGATACTATTTTCAGAACCACATCAAGCCAATTAGCACAGCGGCAACTAAGCTGATGCATGCTGCAGGGAGCCTGCGTATGAACAAGTACAGATATGTATGTGTAGGGGTGTGTGTGCGCGTGTTTTATGTAAGCTCAACCATATGTTCATATTCTGACCACACGTGGTTGTGCATTGCTTTGCAGCCATGAGGAGGGTTAAAATTATTAGCTCGTTAGCTAAAGCGTCCCAAGTGTCTCCTAATTAGCATATAATAGGACAGCCATGTCCGCCACAGAGGAGCCTGTAATTTAGAGAAAAAGTTATTTTTTTCAGCCAAAGAAATTCTTCAGAATAGTGACCAGGTGACAACAATTAGCCTCGTCTGTATTAGCATAGCTCCTTGGCTGTGAACTATCAGTTATTGTTAGACTGCAGGGCGATTATTCTTCTCTGCACTTCACAGGAGGGGCAAATCCCTGGGTTTGTGCTATTGCATGAAACAATAATTTTCCTGCTAATTTTGGTCTAATTTGTCATGTTCTAGGACTTTTCTATGGGAGTAAATTTGTGGTTTGGGGAGCCTGGTATCCGAGGTGTTTCTAGGCAGAGGATGGGGGGAGTGTTAAGCAAACGGGGAAAAGCAGAAATGTCAGCGTGTGGAAGGTGTCGGCATGCGAGCAGCAGCTGGAAATAGAAAGTAAATGAATCACATTCCGCTTGTTCTATAATTGCAGACCTCACATTCAGCGAGAGAAGGAGATAAACCGCATGAAACCATCTGGAACTCCAACTATCACACCATCAACATTCACCAAAATTTCCTAAATTAGTCTGCACCAGCTGAAACCCATGTAATAAAAATCAAACTGCTCTGATCGAAACTTTTACAGAGATTGATGCTGGATTTGTTTTTTATATGTGTGTCTTTCAGCATCAGGTTTCTACTGGATCAACAGCAGCAGACATCTGATAGATTTCAGGTTTTCGTCTTTGGTATTGGCAGTTAGGAGGTTCGCTATGAGGCAGTGCTGGTGGTATTTTGGGGTTTCTGTACATATGAACAGGTGGCTCTGAGCTTGTGTAAACAAAAATGTTGAGTTTGCAGGTGCAACAAGTGTTGCCAGTTGGCTGTACTCCCCTTGTTAATGCTGGAGGAGTTGAATCTTCACACCTTCCAACCCACCAAAGGTTTTTTTTTTTTTTTCCCCTCTGAATACTCACATTTTTTTGAGCTCATGGACTAACCGCAGGAAACATTTTTTCCAACAATGTTAAAAAGCTACAACCCAATAAAACCAATGTTTTGGTTCCTAGAGTTTCCCAGTTGTTCAATCCCCATTTAAGCTTTAAATAGAATATCTCATTATGGTAGTATAGTTCTTTACCGTTGCAGTGTAAAGGTACTGACAATTTGTAAAGACAAATTATCAGTAGAAACATCCAAAATACTTGTCAGCAGTTATAGGAAGGTTTTGATTACTGTCATGCCAAAGTTTTTTCTATTTATTACTAAGAATGCACAGTGAAAAAAAGCCTAATGTAACATCCTGACATTTCTGGACAAGAACCAGATGGCGTTTAGTGTTTAGGTTTTTAGTGTTATAAAGCAATGATAAAGCATCCCACCAAATTCATCACAAGGTGAGACCCGGCAATTCTCAGAACAAGTTCAAAAGACAGATTCATGCTCATGTTGACTGAATGCGAAGCTGTGACCAGAACTGTCATCTCCTGCTGTTGAATAGCCAAAAGATAATGTGCTGAGATTCACCTGACCAGAGATATTTTGATATTTTCATCATCTTCAACCCTTTCAGCACTGACATTGTTTATTTGAATATTTCTGGGCATTGCCCTAAATATTTCTTTGAATAATCTGAGAATTATTTCCAGCATTGGTCCTACCTTTAACCCGAAGAAAGCAAGCTGAGCAAAAATGCACTTGTGATTCAAAGCTGCCCAGTGTTTTTATTTTTTAAGGTTCTATATTTTCAGTCAAACAATCAGGCCTGTACTCCCTGGAGTATTGAACTTTGCTTCCATTTGTTTCCACTAATCGACAGCTGATATTTAAAAATCTCCAGAAACTGTAAACTAATGACAGGAGACAGAGAGAGCCGCTGATGACGCCAGACAGCCGATCGATCAGAGAGCCTCAACCCTCCCAGCAGCTCCACCCTTCCTAACCTTTACCGGCACTGGTGGACAGCTCCATCAATCAGGGTGACGGACAGCTGCGGCGTCCACTCGTACCGCTGATCGATCGCATGGATCGTTTCCTCTAAGGAACAGTATTATGACATCTGATTGCGAGGTGGTTAATATTGTTTAGTATGAGATAAACACACTGAGCGGAGAGTCTGGAGGTGGAGATCAATCTGTGTTTCTGTTGTCTTATCGTGGCCACCGCTCGATAACGCTCTGAATGGAGGATGGACACAGACAGGAGGAGGATGATTGATGGACACACACAGGGACTCCTCGGATGAGGATAAAGATCGGGGCTGAAAATTCATCCGACATCTGATTTTACTGTTTTAACAGAGAGCACAGTAAACTTCAGCCAAACAGCTCATCGCCGTGTTGGAGTTAAATAGACATTAGCTGCAGGATGCTTTTAGAGCAACTTGTTCCACAAAAGGGATTGACAGCGATAGGCTATGTTTAATTACAAGTATATAGGCAAATAAACTAATTACAACACAATTAGTTGCAATTTAGGGGTTTGAAATGTGGTTAGGTATTAGGACAACCAGAGCTGTTTTACTCCTAACATTTAAAACCTGACAAAAAGGACATCCACTTTAAAAGTTAAATTAAAAACTGATCATAAAACTAAAAGAAAATGTGAAAAGAATGAAATAAATGAAATATTTTAATGTCTGTTATACTTGTTCTTGGTGGCTGGTAAGACCTCCAGATTGTTTCTGGCATGTAGAAAGAGGTGAAAGTGGAACAACAAATGCAGGTATATAATTCACAGTCCTATCACATGTCCTTCTACTATTTCAAGATATTATTGTGTATAATAAAAAAAAAAAAAAAACACATTTTAATTTATAAGTTTTTTAGAAATCTTTAAAAATCGTATTAGTTTTATTGTTACATTCTGGTCTTTTTTTCTCCCTGCAAAGAAGTTTAATTAAGATGAGTTCATAGTTTGCATGTTTTAGTGGCAGATGCAGAAACGTATAAAGCTATGTTAATTGTTTGCAAAACTGAGCTTGCACGTGATCCACGGGCAGAAAATGGCAGATCTGCTCCAAAAACAGCTCTTCCAGGCAAACAGCATCTCTCTCTGCTGTGTCACAGTGTGCCCATATTTAAATGATGCATTGCCTGCATTTAAGGGACAAAAAGCCCAAATTTATGGATGTTTATGTTAATCAAATCCACAGCAAATAATTCCTCTTCCTCCAAAACCAAAACTGTTTGCTTTTAGGCGGACTGTGTCAAAAAAATAAGGCACGAAAGAAGGCTGGTGTTAATTTTGGTGCAAAAGAAGGAAAGAAAGCAACACATTATTCTGCTGGCATTAAATAAAACGGATTGGAAAGTTGCTCCTGTCTTACACCAAGGTCTGCCTGATGCTTTCACAAATAATTCTCTATTCAAATTAATTGTCTAAAGTGTGATTAAAATCAACTTTCATCAGTTGCCTTGCTAAGTTTCAGAAATTGAATACATATAAAATCTTAGCTGCTCTTTGCTGTTACGTGGAGTGAAATGAGGGAAGACAAAGTGGAGAGGAGGACAGGAAGAAGCTCGCTCAAAACCAGCACACAGGAGAAATCAAATGCTTCATTGTCATTGCATTTCTGAATTTTGAACTTTTAAATGTTAGTTTTAGCAACTAAAGTGTCTCAGAGTAAACAAACCTTAATGCCATAACAACAACAAGAAAAACCTAAAATAAATTTACAGTAATTGAAACCCTATTTTCACTTTGTGGAAGTAAATAAAACATGATATTTTGAAGGGATTTTAAGACCAAAGAATGAAAAGATCATTTAAATAAAAAATCTCAGAAATACTGTGCATTAGAAACTGATTTTGAATGGAAGAGCATCAAGTTACAGTAAAATCTAAACAAAACTAAAATAATAAAAATGTCAAGGGAACTATGAGGGCTAATTAAAATAATAATGAAGTAAAATAATTTTTCTGTGACTTCTTGACTCCCCACTCGATCCTCAATTCTAAATTCCTCGTATTTATTGAAATCCCCAATTCACTTACTGAAGGGATAAAAGGAAAAAAGTTTTCAGATGTCAGACATCAAAACAAAATTCCTTCTATTCCAGAGCAGTCAAACTGTGAGTGTTCCTAAAAAGTCTCCAGAGTTATGAAAGTGTAGAACTTAGTTGTGTAGGAGCCGCTCTGTAAACTGTGAGGCAAACAGAGCTGTGCACTGCCACAACTCGTCTTGACACTTTTCACTCGCCACGTCCGACTGTAGGGAATCATTATGAGCCATCTGAGGATGTTTATTAATGACCTTGGCATGGCTGGAGGTGGCAGCCATGCTGCTAATGTGATTCACTGGCACACAGTGGACTGTGGCAGCGCACAAAGAGGCAGAGGACAAGGCGCCTGGTGGACATCCATATTAATGCCAAGCCTGGCCTGTGTTCTGCTGCCATGAGCCCCAGCTGAGGTCCAACCGGAGCCGCCTGATCTCTCAGGACGCGCTCCTTTATCTTCATACCACCACATCAGCTCAGGCCCAAAAACTGTCACGAGACGTCTCAAAAGATGTCCGGAGATGTCCTCAGAATGTCCTCTGATGTTCCAAGAATTCTCTCAGATGTCTTAGGGCAAAGTTTGGAAGTTCAAACAAAAGTTAACTTTTTTCTGAAAGTTGCGCTCAGAATCAAAGGTGAAGTTCTATGTACAATTAAGATAAAGGGAACAAATGCAACAGTACATGGTTCTGCTATTTTTTGATAATTTCCCATTTATATTCATCAGTATGAATAATATATATATATATTAGGAGAGAGAGAGGAAGAAAGAGAGACGGGAAGAGAAATAGATGTATACAATATGTAGTGTCTTCCTAATTCATTCAAGTTTGTTGGAAAACTGACTGTAATGTAATGAAGTCTGATGAGGAGCCAAATACTTGAAATGTCACCTTGGTGTAGTGCTGTGGTGCAATAAATGAGCCAGGGATGGAGTCCTGCATTGAGTGAAGCCTTTTGTTTTATATGAAACAGTCTGTAATCTCCTATCAAGCAGAAACTTACTTTTGACAACTTCACACTTCTCAACAGAGCCCAGATCACAGATAAGCAGAAAAACAGACAAATAAAACCTTAAAATTGCACCTGCAGGTTTATTTGAGTCCTGATGTGATTTTCTTTGTGACATGGAAAAAGTCAGAATCAGTTTCACGTTCATCCTAATGACTGAAAGGATTTAAAAGCAGCCCTAATCCTCAGCTCAGTTCACAGTTGGACTCAACTGTGTGACACAACTCTTTCAAATCTGCCTTTCTGATGCAAACTGAAGAAACACCTAGAAAGAAACACCCACCGCATGTTGTAAGCACTTACATGAACAGGGCATTCAACTTGATCATTGTCTTCTAAGATGCGACTCACTTTTTATTTTTGAAGACATATACTGTGGAATATTAAAAGCAGATTCTAAAGGAATGCAATGATATGGTAAAAACAAAAAGTGAGTACGGTGGAAGGAACCCTTTGAGGATGTCCTCGGTGGGGTCCTCATGCCCCCCGTGATGGAGATGAAGCCTGAAGACTCAGGAGAAGACAACTCGATCCCATTAGCAGACGTCACCAGAGAGGTAAACAGGCATCCCAGCAACAGAGTGCCAGGGTGTGGATGAGAGTCGGCCTGCGATACGGACGCTTCTGGAAACTATGAGGCTGTCATGGTTGACAGGCATCTTCACTGTTGCAACACCACTGGATTGGCAGTCTGGGGTGGAGGTTTCCATTTTAAGGAGAGGGGAATGGAAAGTCTTTTCCAATGGCCTCTGTGTGAAAACTCCCACAGAGGCCAGGAGTTTTCAAATCCAGGCCTCTGTGTCCTGCAGGATCTGTCCCTGTTCCAACACACCTGAATCACATGACTGAATCCCCTCCTCATTGCAGTCAAGTTTTCCAAAGTCCTGCTAATGACCTGTTTATTTGACTCAGGTGTGTTGAAACAAGGACAAATCTAAAAGCCACAGGACACTGGATCTCAAGGCCATTTGAAGTACCCTAATTTAGGGTGTTGGAGAGAAGGTTCTAACTGTCTGACAGACTTCAGATTAAATAGGAATAATGTGGTTTTTTTCCTGAAACAGTAGACTAGATCTTAACTCTCACAAATTTGCAGGAGTAATGGAAGCGTGCTTCCCCGGTTTGTGGATTTGGAGAACCCCGTCCCACATTTAATTTTGTGGGAGAATGCAGAATTTTGTTGACTTTTAAGGGCTGTTGGTTGGTTTCAGAACCCTTTCTGATGATATGCATTTGCGTTTATTAACCTCTTGGAAGATCCTACTGTGTCCAAGAGTCAACCATCTAGATTCTAGATGAACTCTGGTGGTTGTTCCAGACATGTCAGCACCTTGTATACAAGAACCCTTTTTACAGTCCCACGACTGGTCAGCATGTAACAAATTATGTCCAAATCAGGTCTGTTTTCTAGGCGTTACTTTGATTTGGTCGTTGAAGGTAACTGCTTTTCATGTTGCTTCTGTATGTAGAAAAATAAAAACACTTGACAACTGAACACACATAGCCACCATGTAAACTCAACGTAGCCACAAAAGCTTTGTTTTCCAGATGTGCTTCCATTGGTGCATCTTTGCTTTGCCCGCAAACTCCACAACTTCTGTTATAAAGAGAAACAGGCACTTGGACTACTTCTCGACTTCAGTCAGGGAAAAAATAAGACTGGGATGTCAAGGTCAGGGTGTCAAGACTCAATAACCCCAACAAAACACTCATGATTGAAGTCAGTCAGAAATCTGAAGTATTTTCCTTGACTGGACCAGTAAAAGAATCATCAACAAGCAGTGAGAGAGAGTTGGAAAAAAAAGAAAAAAATAACTACAGTCTTAGCTGGAGCATTGGTGCAGTCTATACAACACCTCAATATATATTTTTTTTATTTAGTATTAGTGGCTTTTATAATTGTAACATCATAGTGGCACTTAAGCACATCAAAATGTTGCTTTTGAAAACCATTCTTGGGTTAAACGTCATAACTAATTTTAAACTGTCATCTGATGTGCCCTATTATTTTTTTATATGACTCGTGCATCTCTGAATAGCCACTTTTCTAAAATATCTTTGCAAACATTCGTTTACTGGGACGTTTGAATGTCTGCAGTGAGAGAAACGCCTTTCAGCAAATCTGGCAGCCCAAGCAGCTTTATTAGTGTTGAGGGGGGAAGCTGTGGTCATATTAAAACTGCTGGAGTGATGAAGCACTGCAGGAGAAGGGAACCAGAGAGGTCAAAACACCTCCGAAATATTTAATTGGTATTTTCCTACATTTTTTCTTCCTCTGTGCCTCATTTCTGCTATTTAAGACTGAAATACTCTGCACTGCTGACTGCAGCACAATGCACTGCAGGCCTGTCATACTGTGTTAGAGACACCACTATTGCTTACTTCTGATTGTGGATGTGCTGCAAGATACTGAAATTGAAGCACAACTTGTGCACAGAATGCAAAACTGCTGTTTTATAAGGACACGGTGAAAATAAACCTCAAACTGAGGGGCTCAAAATGTAAGAGAACCATCTTGATTTAATCTTGATTAAGCATTAAGTCAAAATATGTAGATTATTTGTTTCAAATTAACTGTACACATTGCATTTTCATACAACCAGTTTCTAGACATCTTACTATTTTCCTTGTGGAAAAGGGAAATATTTTGGATATTGACAAAGCCACAGAACATGTGTTACACTGACCACTTGAAATAGTGTCTTATTAAAAAAATGATAAAGTGAATGAACTGCAGAATTGGTATTATAGAAACTTTTAGGAGTTTTGCAACTGAAACTTAATAACTTCTGAACTTAGTAAAACTTCTGGGAGGAGGCATAGAGCTTTGATGGTCTGATTTTCTCTCAGCAAAAGCAATAAGCTTCAGATGGACAGACGGATGGATGTAAATGTACAAAACCTCTTTACATAAGTGACTTCATACCTCTGTGATGTTCATTAGCAAAGCCAATGTGTGAAAAGGGAACACCTAAACTGTCTTTCAGCAGTTCTGCAGCTGACTTCGAACATATCTATTACTCATACAGTTCATTTCCACATCTGCCTGACCCATCGTTGCACTGCAGGTAAGGTGTTTTTTTTTTTTTTTATATATATATATTTGGTGTTCTCTGGTGAGGCAGCTGAAAGGCTGGTAAGCTGAGGATAAACCACCCAACTGGGCCGTAGCTGACGGACAGAACAGCAACGGGGAAAAAGGGATCCAAACGAAAGAGAAGTTTTTCTGCGGTCGGATCAACGTTTGCTCCAAAGGAGTTAGTCGCACTGACGTAATGAGGACACGAGAACATCTCATTAGGAACTGCCAGCTCTGATTAAACTTCATTAGCTCTCTGTTTCTCTTGGTGGCCATTTCTCTTCTCCCAGCGCTCGGATTTTTCTACTTTATCTCTCATTGTTTGCATTTTTTTAAATTGCACAGTAAATTTAGCTTGATGAAAGACAAAGGATGAATCAATTTTTTTTTTTTGTTTCATTCAAACTGTACTGTCACATTTTTTCTGATGGGTACATGGACTACTTTTGGAACTGCAGAATATCCAAGTATCCAGTTGAATTTGGTTACCCTGTTTGTTTTAGGTCTTTACATAACCAGAAAGTAACTGCTACTGTCCCACTCCATGCATCTCATACCTTAAAAAGAGCACTGCATTTTGCTTCAACATTAGTTAGTGCAGAGCAGATTGTTTTGAGTAATTTAAATAAGCCAGCCGAAACAGCTCCACAAGGTTAAATCTGTTTTATTTTTTAACAACTGGCAGCTCTCCAAATGGTTCTGCTAGGGCACAAAACTGTTCTCTGTTTAAATAGCAGTATTAAAAGTATTACTTTTGTGATACTGTTGTGAAGCCAAGCTTCAGCATAACCAGATTATCTCAAAGCAAAAAAAAATAAATTATTATTCTGTTTGTTATGACTGCATGTCGAAGTGTGACCTGTGAGTAGGAGTCACCTGGCCTCGGCTCACTGAACCCAACAAACAGCTTTGCGGATGCCAGATATGTTTAATCTACATGTCGGTATAGGCCAGCCAGCTTCTTAGTGAAACCCTATCACTACTTCTGGTTTTTGCCTCGGCAGCCAAATGAAGGAGTGAAAACTGCCATAAGGAGTTATTGGTGGGAGTTTGTTGTGTAATGGCTCCACAGAGAAAACAATGCAGCGGAAGGAAATTGTTGCTCTCACTTTGTCAGACAAAAATAAAATAAAATTACGCGTGTGATGGCGCGGAAAAGTAGCCACAGAAAATGTCAAAATATAACAGACGGATCATGGAAAATGGTAACGAGAGCGAGCGGCACCAATCAGGATTTCAATTTGACAAGCGTAATTCTTCCACGGTTATTCTTAGCTGTTATGATGCTTGTTATATAATGTGACATTGGTTGTTGTTTTCAAAAGGTTTTTTTTTTTTTTTTTTTTAATTGGACAAACAAGTCTAATTAGAAAGCATATGCAAATTTATTAAATATGACTTAGTCACCTAAAAATAAGGGTTAAATAAATAACAATAAATTTGACTTCTCAGATTGATAGTAGCAACAATGGCTTCTCAAAGTGATTTCTTTCCGTCTCTGCATTTTTTAATAACTCCTATGCACTGCTCATTATCAAATTAGATAAACTCTTTCTTTCATAGAGGTGGTCACACAGATCATGATAATGGTAATGATCATCATTAATCAAGGTCCAGGTTGCTTGTTTTCTTTCCAAATCCAATGGAAGCAGCAAGGTTGGAGTGATTTTTTTTTTGCACAATGACTTTAAAGTTGTAATTTCATATTTATCCTCTCATTTGCTAAATGTCATGTTTGTAGCAAACAGTTGTTTGTAGCTGTCTCACCATAAACTGCATTTTTATTCATAAAAAGAGCAGAACCATTAACTCTCACGTTGTCAAATAATCCAGGTATTGTCATTAGCATAACTATGGGCTGGTACCTTCTCATCAGCTTCATTCAGCTGTCAGCTTTAGATTAATTATACCTATCTGAGGTACTTACTTCATGGAGGATCATAACGCAGCGGCTCAGGTTGGACTGTTAACTTCCATTAGCTGGTTGCATTTATCTCCCCTCTGTCCAATCAGTCATTCTGACAGACAGAAAGAAAGATGTTAGTGCTTGTGTAAAGACTGTGACCGCTTCGCCTGACGGAAATAAAACCGTGGACATGTCTCAGCTGACAGTTGACATGTTTCACCAAAACGCTAGCTGTCAGAGCAGCGTTCACAACATAAACATGTGACTGACTGACTGACAAGGCAGCATCAGAAGAAGCTGCAGTGCGATCCAAACAGAAAAATACTCATTACTATGATTATTGCTCTGCCTATTATTCATTTGTGATAAATTCTTAATGAAACCTAGTGTGAAGGTAAAACGTCTGCATAAGTGTGTGTTAGCTTAAAGTATAGGAGGCCCCAGGATGAATTCCTGGCTCATACTGATGATGCATTATTAATACACATTATAAAAAATTTACTTTGCTGAATCTGCAAGTTCATCTGGGAAAAAGTACTTCTTTTACATTTTTATAATTTCTTACCACAGTTACCGGGCCTGTATTTATAAATATTCAAAGCTTTTAGGATATGAAAAAGACCTTCTGCCCAAATGAATAACCAGAATGATTTCAAGTGTTTCTTTTCCTCTATTTGTTGCAGCTATGCACATGCAGGTTTAACATCAGCAAAAAAAAAAAAAAAAAAAAAATATGATTTGTGGGTATTTGCAATAGTAGCATGCATTTGCTATAAATTAGACAAAATTTGTAATATTTGTCACTTCTAATTTAGGTTACTGAGTCATTCTGCAGTCTGAACTTACTGGTGTGATTGGTTCACTCTAACCCAGATGACCGCTGTGACGGAGGGGCCGTCACGAGCCGGGACTTAATTATAGAGTTCGTGTCAGCACGCGAGCCCGCCCGCACACACACACACAATCGTTAACTTACTTTTTGTTGCAGCTTAAACTGACGCGGTTCGTCGTGGGTGCACACGCGGCGTTCCTGCTTCGGTTAATATAGCCATCCTAATCTGTTTTCAGCTTCAAGCATTTTCCCGGTTTTGTTTTCAAGTAGGGTTGTTTCCGGATTGTGGCGCCGGAGGTAGTGACGTGATAACGTAATGATGTCATCAGAACGTGCAGAGTGTTTTCTATTAAATTGAGTATAGACCTTTTTCACGACAACCGGAAGCTGCATCTGATAGGGCTGGGGTACTTCCTGTTTATTGGCTGTATTTCAAGTACTCTAAGAAAAATGTTTCTCCTCCGGTCCTTTTCATCATCCTTACTTAATTTGCCAGCACTTTCTTTCACTGATGCGGAGGAAATCACAGCGGCGAATTCGCCCAACAAACGTGTGAAAGGATCCAAGTTCTTCCACGAAGAATATATCCACAGCTAACAACAA
>CAEGAE010027543.1:0-47689 GCA_903067095.1 Girardinus metallicus
GGTGGGGGGGGGGGGGGGGGGGGGGGGGGGGGGGGGGGGGGGGGGGGGGGGGAGGGGGGGGGGGGGGGGGGGGGGGGCTCAGCAGCAGCAAGGTAGACATAATTAGTCCTATGCTTCCTTTCAAGACTTTCAAAGTAAGAGCACACAAAGAACAAAAATAAGAATAGTAATTAACGCATTATCTGAAACAAACTTACTGTGCAGGTCCCCCTTCCACAATTTTTGCTGCATACTGCTGGTCAGCTGGCTGAAAGAAATAATGTCAACTGCTGTTTAGAAATATTTTCTTCCCAGTTGGAAAGGTGAAATTGTCATATTAAATGAAAGGCTTAATGTTCTACATGATACCCGTGTGAAAACTACTTTCCTAGAATATTTTATTTATATACCACTTAAAAAAAAAACAGTTTGCCTATGCTGTACATACAAACATCAAATGATAGATGTAGTTGGTGTTTATTTGTAATTGGTGTCAAAATCCCAGTGTGCCCCTGTTATTTGATGAGGTTATAAAGACCACAACTATCAGAAACCAACTAAAATCCTCAAATACTTCAGACTTTCTCTAATAATGTTTATTACTGCCTATTTTACAGTGAGGTTCTGTTTATAGAGGTACACAGTTTAAAAGAAACGACAGCAAATTTTTGACTTATTTAGCCTGTAGTGAGAGACAAAATGGGTCCTATACTGTCAACACGTTTTTTATTTTCCTAAATGTTACAATTCCAAGCTAAATATTTAATTCCCAAACTCATTATTTCGTTTACAATTTAAATATTTAACTTGCGAATTCAGTATTTAGCTAGGAAAATAGATACCAAGCTAAAGGTTTAGGTCTGAGCTAAACGTTTAATTTCCTAAGTATATTTATTTTCCAAACTAAGTATTTAGCGCTGACCTAAATATTTAGCTAGCAAGCTAACCTAACTAAAGATTTAGATTAGTTGGCTAGCTAGGTTAGCTTGCTAGATTGCAAGCTAAATATTTAGGTTGCGAATTAAATATTTAGAGATGTGACATGTATAAATGTGTTAATGACATGGTGAAAATATGACATTTTTGGTTTTTACTTAGCATGTCATATGGGAAAAATGGTTTCAAAGTTTGTCTGTTTTTTTTTTGTTTTTTTTTACTGTGAAACTCCAGCTTTGAGGCAAAAGAAGACGAAACAAAGTCCCCACACAGGATCAGATATAAGCTACTTCATCATAACCAAAGATCCCACAACTTAACAAAGTCTGACGTCACTGATTGGAAAATCAGGCTTTTACTTTGTAGTGAAAACCCCCAAACTTCCGTCCGTGTCTAAGCTCTTTAAACCGAGCTCGACGCAGCCGTGCGCGCGCGTGGAAGTGGGTGCAGGACAAAAGAGTGTTAAGGTGGGAGGAAGAGCAGGTGGTGGCGAAGGAGGCTTGTTAGTGTGCCCGCAGACTCGTACCTGCCAGACGGCCGCCGCTGCGCTTAACACCGGCCTGAAGGTTGCGCACAGCGCCGCTGCAGCGCCGATCGATGGTGGCATTAAATGGACTGCGGTCATACCGGCGGAGAATGTCAGCGAGAGCCGTGAACAGACAGCGCTTCCCGCGGCTTATTGAGTGGCCCGGGTGGTTGATACTCCATAATAACCATCTGATTTGAGCTCAGCCACAGTGGATTTAACAGAAGCAAACCCACAGATTTCACTTAGTCTCAGCATGAACCGCTGCTATGGACGTAATTGGATATTAGGAGGGATAACAAATATTAGGAGGGATAACAAAGAGAAGGAATGGGTTGAGTCGTTTTACAGCAGTCAGTAAACTTTTAGCAGGGATGTGTAAGAGCTTCTGGTAGGTCTATTGGGGCATATCGAGATTTCAGTATTATGTAAATTCAACTTGTTTTGGCTTTACGTCATGTTATGATGTTATTCCCTCATCAGAAACATACCTGGAGCGTTGCCTTGATTGTTTTTATGCATGTTTGAGAAAACCTTGAGTCTCTAGTGGCAACCATTCAGCTGTGCAAAAACTCCTGGGTGAACCTAGCGTGTCTCCGAGGACTTAGCTTCTCCTCAGAGCTGCCGTTTCCAAGCTCCGGAGCTTCGATTTTACAGAGAAACCCTTTCCTGAGACTCCCCTATTAGCTCCTACAGACTAGCCAGTAGCAATTAGCAAAAACCTGGTGGACCTGTGCATCTGCTGAGCTCATTATAGGAGCTGCTTCTCAATGCAACGCTGGTAAAAACGTTCACAGAAGAACCATGTCGTGATGACTTCCTGAAGGTGGAGTTTCAGAGACAGAGTTTCTTAAAGAAACAAAGTCCCAATTTTAAGGTGTCAAATTAGGAAGTCAAAATTTTTTTAAGTTCTATTTTATTTATAGCAATTTTTTATAACAACTGAAGGTAACGGTTACTTGATCAAATGGATTGCTCACAGAGTAGTAGTAGGCTATTCGACACATTAACCATGTTTTATTTCAAACTGATCATTTTCGTATGGTTTTATTGAAGAATAAATAAATAAATGTCATAGATACTTATATGCTGTTGAGTTATTGTTACTGAGATAGTGCAATGTGATTTTATGAAGTTATTTTAAGAGCAGGAGGCATCATCGTTGCTTTTCCGTTCCAAATCAAAGAAATTAGATGATGTCACATTGTATTTAGAGCTGTGCCTACAGTGACACTGTGGTATTTTTACATCCAGTTGAGACTCATACCAGCCCCTGCCTGCAGCTCTGTGCGACCACAGACACACTTTCCTGGAGCAGATCATATTTGTCTTTGAGCAGTTTATGAAACAGGATCCAGTTTTCCAGTCTACCAGTGATGGTACCATCTCAGCCAAGCCCTGACAGACACTTCCCTCATTAGTTCTTGTCATACTTTGACCTTTCGCAGTCTCTGTCTCACATTCTCTCCCTTTTAGCTCCCTTTTCCACCAGATCCCAAGCCCTGATCTTTTGTCCCTTGTGGGGCTCCAGAGGAGTGTATGTGTGCGTGGGTGTGCGTGCGTGTGAGCTGGTAGCACAGCTCTCAGCTCAGGGACAGGGCTCCCCTTCACACTTCCAATTCATCTCTCTGTTCCCACTGAGTCTGCACACAGGAACACACACACATACACTGAGTCCAACCTTTTCCCAAAAGGGAAAAAAAACAAAAAAACAGCTTATGACGTCCCCCCCTCTCCCCAGGCTTCAGACACACACTTCCAAACAGCCCCCCCCCCCCCACCCCGCCATCCTCACCTCCCTAACTTCCTTTGTCTCTCAGGCTTTGTGTACTAATTAACTACAGTTCAGCTCCCAGCAGGACGGGGTCAGTCCGCGCCACTGAAACCACTGACGGACAGCTCTTTTTAACCAGCAGAAAAGAGGGAAAAAAAAGAGGAGGAGAAGAAGAAGAAGAAAACAGCTGTCACGCCAGCATCAGTACAGTCATCATGACCAGGTGATATTAAACGCTGTCTGCTGCTGCTGCACAGTTCTCTCTAATTAGTCTTTTTTAATATCCCCCACTGACTGCTGATTGCTTGTTTGTGTGTGTTTTCTAAGAAGCTCCTCGGAGACCCACGGCGAATCGGACAAATTTTTTTTTTTACAAATCTACTTTTGAATTCATCTTTCAATCCCCCTGCTATCTCGGAAAAACACAGCGTGTGGAATGTTTCTAATTAATGGCTCAAAAAGCCAATATGAATCCAATCTCAACCCCTTTTGATGTGTGTGTTTCTCACTCTTAATAAACTTCCATTTGATTTATTGCTGAATAAAGATGAGGGGGGGGGGTGTATTTGCAGCAGTGGTAGAGATATGGAGAATTGCAGGAGCATAATCACAAATGGATAAATTTAGAGAAGGATCAAACTTTTAACTTTAGAACCTTCGTCTTGTGGGGAACAATACCATTTTAAGAAAAAAAAATTATTGTTTTGTCCGATATCCCACAGCTTTGGGACCTTACTTATAAATATAGCGACAAAGTCATTAAGTTAGCAACAGTGGGTTGACAGTGAAAAGTTTGTTTTGAAAATAACCTTTTAGCAGCTATTAAAGATATGTTTTTTATTGGTCTGTTATATTCTAACTTGGAACATCATGTTTCACCACCTATAAGTGGAAAATTCTCATAGTTAACAGAAATAAAGGCTTTCAAACATCCATATGTCTGTTATTAACCCATATATGTTTCACTTAGTGATAAAGTTCCTAAAAACAATACCGGCGATTAATTTAATTCCTATAATTTATCGAATGGGTCTGCAGTGAAAACGGAGAGGAAAAGCCCATTCTACTTATCCCTCACAGGTCAGATGTAACAGCAGCCCGTAGTGTGTGCTTCATGCAACCTCCTTTTGGTTTTGTTGTGCTCCAGTGATTCCATCCCATCACCAAGAGCAGACCAGGTACATTTTGGGTTATTGTCGTTGTGTGGATAAAAGATTTCTTGTCTCATAGTGATCCAGTGTTAATGAGAGGAAAAATGTGTCCTTATGTGGCCAAGGACTAGAGAGCTTTAACATTTATGTGTACGTAACTACAGGGCCGACCCAAGCCTCCATGGGTCCCTTAGCGAAATTTGGTTTTGGGGCCCTTCTGTTTCTTGCTAACAATGTGGATGGCTGCAATCACCAGTCCGATCATTAGGTCCTTCACACACCTGCTATAAACTTATTGTATCTCTGGCAGTGCTGTTTACATTATATACATGTATAATATAGGATACATTTATTGGCCAACTGATTTATCGACCAGTTGATTTCTGGGCGCCGATTTCCTTAATTTTTGGGGGGATGGTGATTGGCTGGTACTTACACGTGAAGCCCATCTGCTCTACAGTGAGAGGTGTGACTGACAGACCGGCCCACCAGGTCAGGTCTGCATGTTTGCAGTTAACAATATTCACCTCACTGTTGCCAACTCTTGCTATGTTTAGCGACATTTCAGACAAAAAAAAGTTCATATCAGCCAAAATCAAAATCGGCAGGTCAGGCTTTTTAAAGGTCCGTAACCAGGGATCGGCCAGAAAACTGCATTTGGTGCAGCCCTGCACACATATTCATGACATTCTTTGATTATATACATTTCTCTAAAGCGTTACTCCAATACCTAAAAATTTAATTTACACCAGGTGAGTCTTTCTCCCCTGAGAATGTGTACCGGTACCGGACTGATTCTGGGCCTTCAAATGATTTTAAGAGAAGTTTCACATAACTTAGAAGTTGATGTAAAAAATAATGTTTGTTTTAGCCACAAAATGATTATGCTCAGCAGCAAACAACATATCCTCAACTACAGCATGGAGCAGCTCATCAGTGTAGCAGCTGTGTAGCCTGACGTAAAAACATTTTATTAGACAATGTCAAACATTGAGAAGTTTTAATTATTGTTATCAAACGTTATCAAACACAACGTTTTGACGCCAAAAAGACCTCAGAAATATACAGAGCCAAGCAGGAGAATCAACTCATTTAATATTTAAACTCAGTTTCACACAAACACAAAGACCCTAGCATAAATGTTTGGCTGTTGAACTGGGTCGTTCCAGGTCGCTATCAAGATCATTTTCAATTAGCAGCTTTGCAAATCTTTTACATTACTTTAACAAGGCACATTAAAACAAACCTTTATCTTGACTTTCTTCTATTCTTCCTCTTTCTTTTCTCGCTTCCCTGAAGGGTAAGTCCTTTTCTGAGACATTGTTTTGATTACTTAACTTCTGACCAGAGCTTTGGACGTTTGGAAGCGTGCTGTACCTACCGCGGCCACCAGGGGCCCCCAAGAGCAATTTATGTATTTTTCCTTTTTATCCATAAAATAATGATTGCTACATACATTATCAAATATATATTATTGTAAAAACAAATCATTCATAGTGAAATTGTGTGTTTTTGATATTATAATGACATAGAAATTACTAAAAAAAAAAAAAAAATCAACTCCACTGAGGAGCCCCTTAGTGGCCCTGGGGCCCTAAGCCACTGCTTAGTTTGCTTATGCCTTGGGCCGGCCCTGGATAACTACCACTATTGTAATCGGCATGCATAAAGGAATTTGTGGGGGTGGGGTAACCAAAACTCCCTCTGATCCAGGGGCGCTCAGGCTTTTAAATGCAACCCTGACCTCTGCTGTCAATACTTTGTAAAACTCCTCCTCTGCAGAATGATGATGCATAATCATCATTCACCTCTTCTGCTCTCTCCTCCTCAGCTTTTTTTTATGCTTTTATGCATAAATTTATGCTTTTTTTTGTCACAAGGGGTGTCAATAAATTTCTTTACGTCTGTACCAGGGTTATAAAAATTCTGGGTTTTTCCATTATAATATAGCTTTATTTTGTTGTGACTTTGTCTAACTCAGTTTTAACAATTTTAATGTGTTTGCTAGTTTTTAAAGGTTATAAATTAAATATTGTTTAGTTTAGTTTTCAGTTATAGTATACTACTACTACTATAGTATCTAATACTACTAGCACTTACCATGAAAACCAAACATTTAATTCATAATTTAAAAACTAGTAAACACACTCTAAAATTATTAAAACTAATTGAATTAGACAAACACAAAGTCACGATAAAATAAAATTAACACATAGCCACTACTTATGTTATAACTAGTAGTATTTACTAGTTATCCTGTAACTAGTAACTACTACTAGATACTAGTTGTTGCTACTAGTATCTAGTAGTAACAACAGAATTCAAAAAGGTCAAGTACTGTATTGTGATTAGGTATACATTGATTGGATACTGAATACTCAGCAGAAGATGCCATTTTCAAAAAATGTGTTCAACTATTGTTGGACAGCTAGCTGACTCTGGTGCTTCCTCGCAAATTTTGCTGTCGCCATTTTGGGGACTAGAGTAAGGAGGATTATGGAGTGCCTTAACTTGCTTGTGTAGGGAAACAAAAATCAATTTCACATCAGTTCGAAAAGCTAATAAACAGAATCATAAACACAGATGGAACACATATAGTGTTAATATATATATATATATATTTTTTTTTTTACCGCATATCGTTCCAGTTAGTTATTGTTTTTTCCCCCCATTAATTACCGTTTTTATATTTGAGTTGACGAAATTTAAGGTTTTGCTACTTTGCTAGTTTTGGCTATCTATAATAACGTTGGCCTGTACGCCAAACTCATGTAAAGACATACGAATGTGTCTAGACAGCAAAAGGGGAAACGGGCATATGAAATATTCCAGAGTTCATCCACGCTCTGTGTTCAGGTGTCAGCAGAAAAAGAAAAAAAAAAAGTTCCCGAGCTCAGACAGGATCAACCGGAAAGCTAAATCCCAAAGCTACACTGGCGTTACCAGCGGGCCGGCTGGACCGCGCGGGCGCGCGCCTTCTGTTGCCGCTCTGACAGGTGGAATAAAGAAGTGCCGATCCAGAGACTCTTCCCATCCAGCAGCAGATGAGAAACCAGTTCCTAAGCTCCAGCAGGGGAGGAGGGAGGAATACATATTTCACAGAGCGTGGAGCAAAGTCCTGAGGAGCCGGGGATGAGGTGGAGGGAATGAGAACTAGCTGAGAGAGACGGGAATGTTAAGTTGACAAGAAGGGGACGGAACATCTCCACAAAGCGAACTGCGTGTGTATTTTGAAGTGTGACCGGTTCGACTCGCGCGTGTGCAGCTTCGTGCGCATGTAGCGCTCGCGGATTTATCTTACACACATGCCGCTGTTTCTTTTTTTTTTTTTTTAATCAATATTACATGAATTCAGCAAGCTCTTAAGCCTCAGAGCTTAAGCTCTTTGCATGTTATATGTTTCTCCCATGCAGCACCTAAATATATATACATATATGATTTTTTTTTTTTTTAAAGGGCAAAATCCATATTCATTCTGCAGATGCATAATTTAGTATAATTACAAACTGAAAGGCCATGGCTGGGGATAAACACAGTTGGGGGTTGGGCTTTCTGTAAGTTAATCAAAGGAATCTTTTTTTATAAGATTCTCTTTCAGGCCACAGGCTTAACAGAATATGCTCTGAATGCCTGTTTTAATATGAGTCTATTCCTCTTTAAATCCAAAGAAATACCGAAGCTAAAATTGAACACGGAACGATAATAAACTGTTGTGTACAAGCTGTTAGGCAGCTTTTGATCTCCTCTCATGTAAAACTTAGTTTGCGGTCACAATTTCATTTTCTTTCAGAGCTTTGAGGACCTTTTTTTTTTTTTTATCCTCCGCTTGATGGAAACCGATGGTAAAGTTCATATCATGTTGCGCTGAGAATAAAGTCTCCCACCATTTCGCCAAGCTGTCATAAAAAGACAATCTGTCATGTTTTAAATCGGCCCTGGGAAGTCGGCAGGGGTCTTTTTTTGTGGAGCTGCTCGCATCACTGTCGAGAATCAGATTCAACTCAATGCCTCTCATCTTGTATTATGCTGAAACTTCAGTTTTGTTTTTGCTGTATTCCATTTGCCCATTACATAGGCCTACAATCATTAAGTCATTTAAAAAAAGCGATTCAGAAGTCAAGTCAGTTAAAATTAAGAAAGCCTGATAAGTTTGTGGAAAGAGTCAATCTAAAAAACATGAAAAGTACTTCTTCATGTACCTCACCATTTTATAATATTTTGGCTATTCTTCGCGAGCAATGTTGCGAGACAAGACTCTAAAAACACGTGTTATGTGGGTCCATGAGTGCCACAAGTGGTCAAGAACAAATCAGAAAATAGGTCAGGCTGCTGTTAGTTGGAGTCACTCCTAGGATTTGGCTTACTAAGGTGAATAAATCTTCATCAGTGTATTTGTACTGTCTTGCTGATGCATCAACCTCACCACTACATATCCACAATGATGAATGTAGGGCATAAAAAGTATTATTTCATTTATATACATTACAAAACACAAATTGTGCGAGTTCATACGATTCAAACTCCACATTACATTATGTCATGGAATGCCACGCAGACGCTTTGCTACGCTGACAAAAATTCAACTGCAGGGCAATTTTCTGATTAATTTTGAATGTAAAAAATACACATGATTGAACTGTCATCATTAACACAACAGACGGTAATGTCAGAGCCTTCGTTATGAAGGCTACACCCTTCCTCCCAGCACACTGGCACTGCACAAACCAGTTCAAGAAACGATACACTTCGTAGGTATGACAGGTGTCATGTTTCTTTTCAGAACTCTGGTTCAGATACAGCCACAAACACAACTAAAACAGTTTGGACATATAAAAATAAGACAAATGAAAAACATATCTTTATTCTATTTCAGCAGGGACTGATGGTGGAGTTGGATAACCGGGAGCAGGAGATGAATATGAAATGCTATGAGCAGAACTGAAGTTCGTTGGGTTTGGCGGTGAAACAGAATGTGGTGAGGGTTGATGTGACAGACAGGTGACCGTTGGTACTACTGATATTTTTAAAGTAAAACGTTTCTCTGCTAAATAAAATAATTTCTTATATCATCAACATAAGTTTTTTTTTTTTTCTCGTTGCTTCATGATGTCTTTAAAAATAACCTTTAAAAAGAGGATTGCAAATGGATCAAATGCAGCTTTGAAATATAATCTATGTTCAACAGTAAAATCCATCTTACATCCTCTTCAGCCTGGAGGATCTGGTACGTAAAGTTTCCAATTTAAACCAAAATGGGCTTGGTTCCACGAAAAGATCTGGAACGTTTAATCTACACTTGTAGAGGTCAAAATGCATTTCAGAAACAGACTTTAATTAATTCTGTTTGTATTTCATGTAAGGTTGACACAAATTTTCAATTGCATCTGCGTCTGGACTTTAACCGGGCCAATCCAAGACTTGATCTAAACCATCCCACTGTTTGTCTGGTTTGCGTCGTTTACCTGCTGGAAGATGAACCGCCACCACAATGTCTGAAGAAAAGGATTCCCACAGCATAATGTTTCCAACTTCATATTTCATACTGGCATGTTGTGTTCAGGGTGATGTGTTAGCTTTTTACCCACATATAGGATTTTGCGTGCATCCCATAAAGTCATATTATGAACCGTGTTTCCATCAGTGGTTTTAAGGCACATTTTGAAATATTGTATCAGAAAAGGTTGATGACATTCTAAATAAAGTCCTTGATTTTGAAAAAAAAAATTTATGCTAGCAAACACTGTCAAAAGCTTTTAGTGTTTTTTTTTTACTCGTTAAAGGGAAGATGGAAACAAACTTGCCGAACAAGTTACGATGTGGTGAACATCTGCTTCACATGTCTGACTAGCTTTTTCATAAAGAAACATCGTCAGTGCCAGTTGATGTGACAAAATAATTACAACTTGGCAGATAGCAACGCATTATTGAAAACTTTGCTCCATTTTTTTCTGAGACATTCGGTCCAAACCACCCCTTGGTTCTAAAGTTCATTTCATAGAAGGGGTCTGGATCATTGACTCTTGAGAAACAGTTGCTTCCTGGAGGTGTGGACTCTGCTTAAGTTTTAAATTTTACTCTATAGCTAACGTTTAGCTGTGACGTTTGTAATGCGACAGTTCGATGCTATGAAACTTACCAGAAATTGCCTGAGCTGAAAAAAAACACCTACCACTGCAAAGAGGGAAGTGGTGAGCTGATCAAGATGGCTGTTAACGTTAATTCAATATTTTGAAGTGTGGCCAACACAGACAGAGCAGATTCGTTCACTTCCCCCACTGCCACTGCTAAAACTACAGGCAGACTACAAATGTAAAACAGCACAAAGGAATCAACGTCATTGTTGAAATTCTACCAGAGAAATCAATTTCAATGGGAGAAAATCCAGATGGATCACTAAAGGGAGATGAGAATCGAGCGAAATTGCTTAGTAAGCAATGCCTAGACAAAGTTCATGCTCTACATCATGTTTACAGCCAACACCTGATAAAGTTACTTTATCCAAACCAGTAGATGGAAAAACATCTAATTTGCATTTTCTTTTTCTCTCCAAAAGTTGTAAAAGTTTGCTCAAAATTCGCATGACAATTGGATGGAAACATACTGATGTCTGACCAAAGCATCTTCTTCCAGATGTTTATGATGCTGAACTCCCTGATTTCCCAACGGTGGAAGATACTTCAAAGCACTAATCCCAAGAAAATATACTTTAGTCTATGTTTATAACATGATTTATACTGAAAAAGGTTCGTGGCTATGAAAACATTTCCGCGACACGATACCTAACCCTGTGATGAACTCATACCGTAGCTGTTATTTATAAACTAATCGTTACTACTGGCGCCTCTTTGGTCTGCTCTCTCAACAAACCGAGTCATGTGACTGACCTGCAGCCAATTAAACTAATTATCTGTGAGGTTGGCAGATAGAAGAACTATCTGCCAACAAACACCAGGAAGCAAACTTTGTGTGGGGTGAGACTGACGGATAATGAGGGGAGAAAAAAATAATAATAATCAAGAGGGATTTATTCGTATGACTTTACATATATTTACATAACTGTCAAAATCTTTCAGGGTTTCCTGTTTGCTGCTGCTACAAGGCCAAAATAAAGAGTCCTCGCTGATTGCAGAGGAAATCCTACATGATTGTGCTCATACAAAGAAGCTGCCTGTTGGATACTGCCGGAGGGCAAAGGCACTGCTGGGCTTCTGGCAGACGCCTGTCACCGCGCTGTTCTGTGCGCCGCCGATTGATTATGATTTTGGTGTTGGTTTGAGTTTGTCTCCCGGCGTCACCGACTCCGCGAAGCTGTCACAGGCGGCGAGGAGCTCCAGGTGAGGGCGCGGAGCTCCACCGAGCGCCGCCTGCACACTTCCTCCGACTTCCACCGGGCTAATGAGTGAAAAGCTGTCAGTTATTGTGGAGGACTCTCAGGATGGAGGGGTGGGAAAGGAGGAGGGGAGCTTTTCAGGACCGCGGGTAATCGAAGGCACAAATACTCGTGAAATAATGAGCGCTCATCCATGAAGTGAGGCAATACACAGCAAAAACTAGTTAAGACAATTTCATTTTCAGCGGGCACAGACACTTTTTTTTTCCAGCAGAGGTCTTTTTTTTTTTTTCCTTCAGAATTATTCACAGGAGGCGTTATTGATGATTCGCCACATTCTGCAATTTTCCCACCATTCTCCTCTTCCATTATTCATCCACCTCTACTTTTTAATCTCCTGTGAGCTGACTCAGAACTCCGCTTCCATTTGCAGACTGTTCCTCCTCCATGCTCATGTCTGTAGCATTGATTAAATGGACCCCAGTGGGCTGTGGGGGATTACATTGGGGTCTATTTGAAATGGCATTTCTACAGTGTTTTTCCCATTACTGAGCATACTATTGGAATTTAGATAAACCGGGGGCGGGGGTTGGGGGGGGTTCTGGGCATGGCTTTAGCTGATTTCTGAGTTTATTTGGGCCCGGTCCACATGGGTTCTGTTTGCTGCAATTTAACAATTACAAGCTTTGGTGTGTTTGCTAATTTTCTGCTCTCGCATCCCTCACCAGCCTTGAGCGCCAGCAGAGCGAGTTCCCGCAGGAAGAGGACGGGGAAGGCAGGAAGTAATAGAGACAATTGTTTTTCATGAGCCGAGAGAGAGAGAAGACACAATGAAACGGGACGGAGACAAATTAGGTAACGAAGGACGGAGACTGGGAGATGTTTCTCAGTTATGTAAACGTTAAAAGAAAAAAAAAAATGTAACAGCCCATTAGTGAAAACCTAGGCGTCTTGTGAAGCTGGTTTGTCTACAGTCGAACCAGGTAAAAATAATGGTAGCTCCCCCCTGTCAAGGTTCACTTTGTTTAATCAAGAAATGCAAATGTGTTGATGCCAGTGGCAGTCTTTCGACATGAGCAAGACAACGTGCCACCCAGGGCGCAATCCTACCAGAGGGCAGCAGATAAAAAAAAAAAACTAAGTAAAAAGTTATTTTGCATTTATTTGCTGCTCCAGTCAGTTAGTAGTGGGGATTTCCTGTGTTAAAAATAATGATTTTGAACTTCAACTGGATGATGGAGTTGCAGTTGGTGTCTGACTTGACGCACCCAACACAGCGCTAAGCTAAACGGCTGTTTCCATTACTAATGTGCAGAAAACTTTGTGGATGTTCTGCTAATGTAAAAAAAAATCAATAAAAACAATCCCCCCAATTTCAGTGTTTCCCGTAAATAACGAAATGCAATTAAAATGCACATGTGAATGCGTTTGTTCATGTTACAAGTCATAAAGAACTGTGGCGGCGACGAATTTAAACACCCTCATGAATATCTTCTTATTTCAGCCACTAGCGCTCATCATCAGAGGAGACATTGGCAGCTTATTCATTCACTGGAGCAGCAAGCTCCTTGTAGTGGGGAGTGTCTACGTATGCGGCGTTTTGGTACGTTGTAGTCAGAGATGGGCTCTGTAGGTTTCTCAGGTGTGTTTCATTTTTTTCTCTTCCTGCAGGTGTAGAGGCAGACCAGCAGGGTGTTGACTCATGTTCTCTCTGTGCTTCTTTTTCTCCTGCCTTCTTCTTCTTTCCCTTTGGATCTTTTCCCCATCTTTCTGCCTTTGTTTTCCGTCTCCGTCTTTATTACATTTGGAAAAAGAGAAAAAAAGAAAAAGGAAAAAAAACCCTAAGCAATTTCTAATAAAGTGGAGAGGATGAAATGCTCCGTTTGTGAAAGTAAATTTCTCGGGCCTCACCTTGACACAACAATCGTGCACATTTACGTAGACGGTGAATATTTTACATTGAGAGCTTTTATATTATTTTATACACATATTTTTGTACTTCAAATTTTCCGCAATTTTAATGTCAGTGTAATTGCATCTATTGTGTTTTAAAGAAACTGAACAGTCATCTCATCTAAAACACTAAGATGTGAAGAACCTGAACTGGGTTGTTCTAAACTAAACAGAGATTCTGTCAAACTCATTTTTTACGTACTGAACCTTTATACTGCTGAACACACACACACACACGCATACCCACTCCCACACACAAATATGTATGAGATGATGCGGCAGGAAGATGTGCTCACCCAGCGGAATCGCCGCAGTTTGATCCAAGTCACCAGCGAGTCACGTCATTGACTTGCTGGTCTCACTGCATTTCTGGATATTCTTCATGCAGATGGTGAAATATTTCATATCGAGAGCTTTTCTGACATCTATTATTAATGTCCTTCAACTAGAAAACCCGAGGCTTTTGGCCTCTATTCATATAGTATTCCACTTGACAAGTGTTCAGGTAAGCGGCGGCTGTGACACCGCGATATCCGCTGCTTCAGTAAACGATGCCCGGAAGTTTTTTTTGTGTCCCACACTTCTCGTTGAGATTAGTAAAAAAAAAAAATAATAATAATAATATAGTCTCCTACAGTGCTGAATCCCAGTCCCATTCTTCCAGCTCAATATATAAAAAAAAAAAAAAAAAGACATATTTATGTGGTTCTGTTCTGGCTGCAGCATCCTGCTTTTCAGCTTGTATCGTGAAGAAAACCGAGCTCCCTCGAGGCTATTTTCCAATTAGTACCAGAAATCCAGTGACCTCTTTCGCTGCAACTCTGAGCGCCTGATGATAAGATCAAAAGCCGCAATAAAGTGCCAAGAACCGGAATGAACTTTCAGTGAGAGGGAAGCGTCTCATAAACAATCCCACAGAGCACACGGATGAATAGAAGCTATGTGAAAAATGACGTTTTTCAGCCCATTTCTGAACTCGTTTCCCCACAGCCTTTTTTGGCTTTTGGTTCAACTTTTGACGTGTTTTCAGCCGCTGCAGTGCTTTTCCAGACTCCACCGAAGCCCACAGTACGCTGGCTGTCTGTCACCAACAACAAGCCAACATCCACAGTCAGAGCTTAGAAGGAAGGTGGAGCGTTTTACGGCTTAAGTGCCTGATGTTACCCACAGGAGACCGAAGGAAAGGGAGCCAGAGCAAGAGCAGATTGACTTCCTTATAAAGTGAGTGAGGAGAGTTATTAGAGGCATTTGAGAGTACGACTGAGGTTTTTTATCTTACAGTTTCTCGTTAAAGCGCTCAAACCTCGTGAACGTTTCTGCTTGTTGACAGATTGACGCTGCAAACGTCCGTGTTTTATTATTTTTTTGGTGTGATAGAACCAAGAAAATATGTGATTCTATCACACCAAAGACAATATAGTCAATATATATAGACAATACTTTGATGAACCACCTGGAATTAGAACTGCATCTGAACTTTGACTAGGCCAGTCTAATACACAACTATGCTTTTTATCTTTGAGCTTTGTTCAGGATCACTGTTCTGCTGGAGAGTTAACATTATGAGCATAAATGCACAACAATGAGGGGCATAGTACAAATTAATACCTAAAAAAACTAAAAAAAAAACAGTAGCTGCGCTTCCATCACAAATGTGTGCAAAACTCAGTCAATATTTCACTAATATTGAAATAACACAATTTTGTAATTCCGGTGTTTCCATTAAATAAGGAAAGCAATAACAATCACATATGAATGACTTTGTTCACTCAACATGTTATTAAAAAACTCCAACTACTTCTTGTCGTCGTCTTCTGTTGTGCCAGTGGCAACATCTGGTTGTTGATCATGTGACTCGTGTGATGTGAAAACAAGCGTTTCCATGGCAGCTGTATCGAAATAAACCAATTTCGATACAGTAAAAAAAAAAAGAAAACACCAACTGCTAAAATCCTTTTTTTTTTTCAAAATTGCCATCTTTCCATAAATCAAATTTATTTCCAACATGTCAAACTGTTGACATGTTGAAAATATGTCAACATTTTTCAATGTTGACATATTGAAAAATGTTGACATATTTTTTCAATGCATATTTTTGACTGTCATAAGCGTTCAATGTCACAAGACATATTCATTGGAGGGTTAAACTTTGCATATTTTAAATAGCATCTGTTTCTATTATTCCAAGGCAACTTCTGAGTACAAGCGTGAACTCTTCTAATGGCGACACCTACTGGTATATTTGTGTTGTAAAACTCTGGAGCGTTCTGATGAGAGTTGGATGTGCTCCTGTAGTCTGAGATTCATCCGTCGGGTCAGTGAAATGTGTGATCCCGTCTCTCAGTCGTGAAACAAAAAAAAAACAGCCTGTCGGCGTGAAAGTCTTGCTTTTTTTTTTTTTCAAAATCTGCGACGACTGGAACAAGTGTGTCGTGTCGTGTCCCAGATCTCATTTGGTTCGGTGGTTCTGAAAGAATAACGACTGAAACAATGAGATGTGGGCAGAGCGGCAGCACAAGGATCAGTGACTGGATACTAGCACTTCAGGGACCAGTCGGATGTCAGAAGGGGCCAGTGTCCCTCTGGCTCTTGGTTTGGATTTGTCAAGACAATGTTCTCCTTACACAAAACTTGAACTGTCACCAAGAGACAAGCCTGTCCGCAGCCACAGGAACTTCTTTTACTCTATCAAAATGCAATCCTAGCTACTTTTTTACCATTTTGCTTAATGGTAGTGCCTAATGAATAAGGCCTCTCCTATATCTTTCTAATGAGTTATGAGGTTAAGCTGTAGCCAGTCTTTGCTGATCACACATCAGTTTGTTGTGATAAAGCGTGAACACCTCTAATGAAGAATAGTTTTCTTTTCAGTTTCCTACCCTGGAGCATTTCGGTGAATAATAACACAACACTAGGTAGAAAATAAACCAACAGAGTTTAAGGAAGCATTTGTTGTTGATAACAATCAATCTGGGAAGGGTTATGAGGCCAGTGACGAACAATTGTGAATTATATTCCTACGAAAACCATCCACAGCGAATGTTTGTTGGGAAGACACTCAGAAAAAAAAACAAACAAAAAAAAAAACAGCAACGGTCTCCAGCTGCAGTGAAACTTTTGGAAGGATCTCTGTTCCAACACGCCTCAATCAAGTCAATGCTTCATTAACGAGAACGTAAAAGAACGCTGAGGATGAAATTCAATCATTTGATTCAGTTATTTTTGCGTTGCCAAAGTTCAAGGTGCAAATCATCTGTATGTTTTTACATATTTATTGAAACTATCACTATGTCATGACTGTATGGTGTAAGACAGACAATCTGTGAAAAATTAAGCTCCTCCTCCTTCTCCCAGCGGTACCGAGGTCGCAGCCAGGAGGCGGGTCTTAGCGCTGTCAATCACCCATCCATCAGGTGATTTTTTTTATGGCTTTATTGATATTGCTTTATTTTGTGAAACTGCAACGGAAACACTTTTTTTTCGCAGCACACGAGTGTCTTGCAACTGGCGCAAACCACAAAGAAGACAACAGGAAGCAGTTGGAGGACGATGGCGCGAACAAACTTATTCACCTGTGATTTTTATTGCGTTCCTTACTTAATGGAAACACAATTGCCAAATTGTGCTTTTTCAGTATTAGTGGAATACTGACAAAGTTTTGCGCACATTTGTAGTGGAAACATAGCTAAATGCTAGGTTTTAATCAAGCGTACGCTTTTAAAGAGGACATTTCTGCTTTCTATTATCTTTTCAACTGATAATGACAATAATATTCAACTTTTAGCTGTGTACGTACGAGCTGGTTGCCTGCTAAAAGTTTAGTTAGAAATGTTTTAGAGGGGTTTAGGTATTTTATTAAGTTTTTAAACATAATTAAATCATACAATGATTGTTGAGGATCAAGCCTGCTTTAAAAGAAGGATTCCAACTAACTGGAGGTTGACAACAGCAGCTCAATGATAATTACAGTGCTATAACTGAGTGTTGTGCTAACACATTTACTAGAAATGTTATATAAGATGTTAAGGTATTTTATGTCTTAGTTCAACCATATTTTAAAGTACATGAATTATTGGGGTTCAAAATTGGGCTAGAAAAAGAAAAAAATGCAAAGAAATGATCTTTTGGACACTAAGTCCAATGGAAAAGGAAATGTTTCTTTCCTAACTGATGAATACATTATTAGCTAGCTGCTTGCCAGCATGGTAGATAGAAATGTCTTACAAGCTCTTCGGATTTTTACTTTCCAAAAGTAGATTTTTTTTTTTCCAGGGAGATTAAAAAGATTAATGAAAACTGGAACATAACGTATTTGGTGAAACACATTAGTCCAACGAAGGTAACCGTTACGTAAATTATTAGCTAGCCACTAGCTAGCGTGTCAAAAATTATGACAAATCAGTTATTTTTCTGTGATAATTGATAGCAGTGTATATTTTCTATATGACCAGGGTAACACGGCTGGTAAAGCATCAGCAGGAATTAAGCCAGAGTTATAGCTTCAGTCACATCGACTGGTGTAAAAGAAACGTAGACGCTTTTTTTTTTGTAGAGTTTTGTATTTTGCATTCACTGTATTTTATTGGTGGTTTCCAGTCCAGTCTCACTCCGAGGCCATGAGGAAACTGAGATTTTTTAAATGAGTGTCTGTTGGGAACAGATTGGTTGAAGAGGTGGTAAAACTGGTGGGTGCTGGTTTACTGTAAGTCTGTCTAACTGTTCTGATGTTACAGAGTCTAGTTGTAACATCAGAACAACTTTTTTTTGTTTTTTTTGCCTTCAATGTGACATTTGTGGCCAAGCTGTGGTAATGAGGAATAAGCATCTGGAAAGGTCTTACAAGCCTGACACGCTAAGTAGAGCTGTCATGTTTTGTTGGTGTTTGGCTGAAGAACAATCAGTGTATACAAGACCCATGAATGACAGCGACCGCATTATGAGGGGAAAGTGTTGTGGTGACTAATTTACTAAAGAACCACAAGCTTCATGAAGATGGAAAGAAATGAATGCTGCTGCAAAGCCGCTTCCTTCCACACTGGAATTATTTGAAAGCACCAGTTTGTTCAGAAACATTAGTTGCAGACTGAGTCACTGATAAGGCCAAGGCCATCTGACTAAAGAAAAGCTGTTCCGTCCATCACATTTGGCGATTGTGATGATTCCATCTTCAAAAACATCATCTCGTAGCTTTCAAAACATCAGATATAGAAAATACTAATATTTTACTCTTGATTCCAAATAGATGTGCAAGACCTAAAGTGCAATTATTGTACATATTTCAATAATAAATGTGCTGTTGGGGATCAGAATTGGGCTAAAAATAAGAGTAAATACAGTTAGGTTTAACAAGCGGACGATAACATGAATTCTGTGCTACAATGTAATTGTTTGTTCTAAGAACTGGCTGCTTGTTAACCCATTAGCTAGAAATATGTTGCTGTATTTTATTTCTTAAATAATCAAAAATACATAAACTGTCAGCTGGGATTGAAACTGGGCTAAAAACAGAAAAGTGAATAGTACAACCAAACTGATCAGGTAGGCAACATGAATACAAAGACAAAGATCATTTTTTAAAACTGTTTCTTGTTTAACCCCTGAGCGACCTGCTTGCTAACATTCTAGCTAAAAGTATCGGTGCATTCTGGAGGAATCGAACGACGCCCGTCTTTCCCTCCATCATTTAAAATGTCTACCTTCCTGTGGTTTCCCACTCGATTCTCATCTCCCTACAGTCTAGGCTTCCTCTTGTTGAGCTGGATTCCTCTGGTACAATTTCAGCTGGGAAAATCAGTAAACAGAAGTTGTGAACGATGACGTTTATTTTCTGCGCTGTTTTAGGATTGTAGTCTGCCTGTAGTTTTAGTGATGGCAGCAGAGGAAGTGAACTAAGCCGATCAGTCGTGTTGACCACACTTCCAAATGTTAAATTAACGTTAACAGAAGCCTCGTTCGGCTCAACACGTCTCTCTTTGGTTTGTTTAGAGCCAAGTCAATTTCTGGTGAGCCTCATTGCGTCGAACTAGCGCATTACAAACGCCACAGCTAAACGTTAGCTATAGGGGAAAATTTTAAACTTCAACAGAGTCCACGCCTCCAGTAAGCAATCGTTTTTGTCAATAGCCCAGAGTCACGAAATGAAGCGTAGAACAAGGGCTGGTTTTGACCAGGTTAGCAAAAAAAAAAAGAAGAATATATTAAAGTGGAATGGCTATAGTAGATGTTTATATTTCGTGTGCTGCAACTTATTCTCATGTACAAAACATGAAAAAAATACTAAGACAATTATTATTTTATTACTTTATAACTAATTGAAAGGATTTATTATTTCAACTGAATGAATAAAGTAACTAGTAAAAGCATTCAAATAGCGTAATAAGTGAACTGAACAGCACAAATCTCTTCCCCATGGTATTTAAAGCAACAGCAGAGCTTTCCTCCACTTTCTAGTGTTCTGTCAGAATCTTTTATGGACACTCACTTGACAGAATTGTGTCCTCAGTCTTTTCAAGAACTCGTCTTAGTCTTCTCGGCTTTGCCACCATCAACAATATGAGCTGTTCATCCGGCGGCTCGCCCTGGAGACCCACGTAGCCTGACCTCATGAGTCCCAGCTACGAGGGGGGGAGGGGGGGAAGGAAGAAGGGGGAAGCTAAGCAGTGAGTGTGTAGGTGGAAGGCTCTGGGAAACCTTTTTTATAATGAGGTCAGGCTGATGCTGCGTGCCTGCGTGTATGAGTCAAAGCAAACGCACTCAGACAGGTTTATTTCATATTACAGCAATATAGCTACAACCCTAAAGGCATTGAATGGAGCAAAAACAAAAAAATTACTCGCTGCCAAATTTAAAGGTAGCGGTGGTGATGATGACGATGAGCGCTTGTGACTGTCTCCCTCCAAGCCTGCTACAGCTCCCCGTCCGAGCAACCGGGCAGACAGAGCGAGAAGAAGCCTCTCCACTGCCAAGGATGAAGTTTGAGTCAGGTAATTTCATCTGGCACGGAGGGACGGAGGCAACATTACATCATAATGCAACCTGCTGTGTGCTTCGGTAAGTGTGTTCCGTGTTTTGAACCGTGGAACAGGAGTGCCTTCAAGTGTCAGAGAGCTGAAATGCAGTATGTCACTCATTCTTATGTGGGCTGCCGTTCCACACTAATGGTTTGATTTTTCACACGGAAATTAATTGATAATTATTATTTGTTTCATATGAAAGCATGTGGGAGGAAACCCAAAATGTTTGACCCGAGTCATACAGTGCAAATACAGATAATGCTACATAAGCCTGTTGGAATAAAATACTAATCAGTTAAAATAAGGTTTAGAGCCCATCCAGTGACATAGGAGGAAAAAAAATAAACTTGTGGTCAGGAGTTATTATAATTAAGTCGTGGCCACAAATTAAACAAGTCGTTCCCACGATACGTTACGTAGATTTTTTTTTTTCTTCTTTTTTGTCTCACATATTACTAGACGCACTCCTACGATAGCTTCCATTCTGATTATTAATATTTTTTGATGGACAATTTTGTTTACACAGACATCATTATCCATTTTATTCATGGTTTCAGTTGTGTGTGTGTGTGTGTGTTTTTTTTTTTTTTTCTATTTTATTGTTTTGGTTGTCATGTTTTATTTTCTATATTTAAAATGTCTTCCAGTTCCAGTGTTTAGTGTTCTTAACAAAATTATATTGGTTTTTTTAGAGGGCAAACTCGCACTATGAGGCCGTTATCAATGTACTATTTGAAAACGGTCACAAAACAACATCATCGTTTATCACAATACTTTCCGGAATAATTTATAATTTTGAAGACACTAACAAATAAATCTCTATCATTTAGCAAATAGAAATCATTTTCGGTTAATTCTAGGTGACCTAAAACAAGAAAGGTTTGGTCTGATTTCACTTCAGACAGTGAGGAAAAGAAAAAAAGTTTGTATGTACATTTTTGGCTTCAACTGTCAACATACCTATATTATATCATCGAGTTTACATTCAATTAAAACGCTTCAAACGAGACCTGAGGTATACAACAACACATTAAAACCTTAGTGCAAAAGGACCCAGACTTTGTCACTTTGTTGTGTCATGAAATTGAGAAAAAAGTTCTTGTATATTGAGGCTGCATGTTTGGTTGAATGATGCAATTTAATTGGCCATTTAACATTGTGCTATTTGATATAATAGGGTATAATACTGTACCGTAGCCTCCGGTTCAAGGCTGTAAGGCACATTAAACCGGTGGAAGCAAACACTTACCAACCCCCCGATTCTCTGGGTTTCCTTTCCTGCAGTGGCCATTTGAGAGGTGGCAGTTCACATGCAAGACGGAGCAAATGTTTTACAACACTGGTGTTATGTCACTTTGCAGTAGGGGGAGCCAAAGAGGAAAACTGTAGCAGGAAGTTTTGATTTAATAAACTAGCATGTTTTGAATTGAACAACTAACGTCTGAAAGTGGTGAGAGAATTGTTTTCAGATGTCGGTTCGCGGGTTATTACTAAAAATGTTTAGGGTGTAGGATCTTACTCCTTCTGCCTACAGTCAGGAAACAAAATAAGGCTTTACATGCCTTTAAGCATTAAAAAGCTTTAAAATATGTACTGTGACGGACCGAGTTAAAAACAGGAGTCACAGGATATGTTAGAAAAAGTTTTTTTTTTTTTTTTTTTTAATCCAAAGATTATAAATGACAAAAGAGGTCAAAGAAACAAAACTGAACTCGGGCAAAAAATGCAAACAAACTGGCTGCACAAACAAACATAACTGACCTATCAAAGAAATGACACACAGGGGTTTATATACTGGCTGACCAGACCAATTAAGACACAATAGGGGTAACTAAACAGAATACAATTACAAATAACACAAAAACCAATAACAGTGCAGCTAAGTTTGGCTAAACTAAAGACCCAAAGATGAAAATCAAAAATATTAAACTTTAAATACTAATATTTACTTAAATACAAAACTTATCTGAACAAACCACAAATCCCCCCTGCCAGCAGGAACTAGTGGTGCCGTCCAATCAGCATTTAAGCCTGCAGAGCCTTGGCCCCCATCGTTTGTCTGGCAACAACAAGAGTGTGGCCATGGGTTTGACCTTCACATGTACGCAATGAAAAAGTGCTGGATGAGAAAGTGCTGAACAGTTTAACTGAGGGTTGGATTCATTTCCTTTTAAAGTTTCCCATTCGTTTTCCTCAAGGTTCACTTTCTTTTTCGTGTTGCGGTGTAAAACTGTTGAGAACCTTCCCATATGAAACTGACCGATCTGCGATCATGCTGGCAAATCAACAGCCTTTTAACGAGAGGCAAAACTTTTATTTACCTTCTTAACAAAATCTCTGCATCCTTTGACTGTTTGTTGCAGTGTTACTACTCATAACGTTCCAGGTCCTCCTCTTTGCACTGCAGTTGTGGTGAAAAGTTTTAAGAATGACTGAATTCTTTTATTTTGTACCACATTTCTGCCCGTCACACTAGTTGTGTTTGCATTACACATGCGTGCAAAACTTTTTCAGTATTCTGATAATGTCAACAAAAAAACAACAACACACAATTAAGCTATTGCGGTGTTTCCATCAAGGTAAGAAATGCAGTTGAAATATCCTGGTAATAATTAAATTCATGCAATATGTCATTAAAAGTTAAAAACGTTTTGGGTTTTTTCATCAAAAAATATGAGTTGTTTTTTGAAAATGAGTGTTTCCGATAAGCAAATAAATTTCTTTTTTTTTTTTGTAATTCCAATTCGCGCAGTTTTATGGCCAAAGTGATGTTGAAGCAACGTTACAATGTGACAGTTTGATCACATATAGCCCAGACTCCAAAGGATTTCTTAAAACATAATGAACACTAAAGCTCTCACACATCAGAAATGCTGCCCATGCATGTCGCTATCGCTCAAAGAGAGTCGCAACATCCAAGAATAACAGCACTCAATTTTTATGTTACACTATGCTGTTTGCACTAATGAGGATTCACTCACCTCAGTATTCCTAAAGCTTGAAACTGGAACTTTTACTGACGGTTTCTTTCTGATTATTTCTGCTCGTAATAAACTGATCACCTATGGGCATAGATAAAGCACTGAAATTCTGGTCCTATAATTCTTAAATATGCTAATAATAATAATGATAAATAAGCATTTACTTGTGGTTACCTTAACAAACTGACTGAGCAAATGGCACTTCACACATCAGTAAGTTCACGGGTCCACAAAGTGGAAATGACGTGACATTACGGAGCCAAAAATAATTGAAAACCAAAAGAAAATTAAAGGGAAAATAAAAACAGATAAATATGCCATGAAAAACACGTCAGTCAGTCTCAAGGCTTTAACCCACAACTGTAAGCCTTACCGGAGTTCATTTGTAACAGGTCCAAGCAGCAGAACAATGGCTATCAAATCATAAAAATCTTCTTCAGATTGCTCTTGCTTTTGAGAGTACACTTCGTTCAAGTGACGGTGAACATCCCTGGCTCTCACTCAGTTGGAACTGGAAAAGCGTCACACTCAGCCTTGAGTCGGAGGAAGCGACAGAAAGTCTCAGATGCTCAGGGAACCAACACAACGATGGATGACGTTGCTTCGGCCTCTTGAAGAACACAGGCATGTATACACATTTGCAATGAAGCAGCGTCACGCCGACCTTATATATACATGTTGTAAATACAAAGTTAGACCACGCCGTCCTGAATCCGGCCTGGCCTCTGTCATACTGTATATTCTTTTTGTAATACAGACAGTTTTCTGTGAAAACGGCTTCCCTGAATTCACAGTGAGCCAATTTTTCCTTCACTTGTGGTGCCTGTCAAGCTAAAATAACTGTCTATGCCGCTTTTTTTTTTATTTTACATTAGACAGTATCTCCTACCTTTGAGATGGCATTTAGTGCGAGGATACAACGTCTGTAGCTTAGAACAAACTGAGGAGAAACTAACACTTAACTATTAGATCTTCATTGTCTGCCCTCTGGTATAATTTACCAGCCATTGTTCGTCAAGTCCTAAACATATAAATTTACAATGCTTTTGTATTTTCATCATTTTCTTGTTCATTTATGGTTTGATAGCTCTTGCCACACTTGGTTTTGTTTATTGTTGTCAGTAAGCTGTTACCATATTAGTTTGTTCCACTGTGTTTAGTTTCTTAGTTTAATCTTGCGTTCTGTTCGTTGAACATTCGGTTAGTAGTTCCTTTTAAGTAAATCGGTTCTCATTTTAATTAGCTGTTTCCCTGGGTTCATCCTGGCACAACTGTCCCACATCTCTAATTAGCTCATCTTGTTCATTTGTCCTTTCCCTCCCCAGCCCTAGTATTTAACTTGTTCCTCGTTACTCTGCCTGTCACCAGCTGCGTTTCCATTGACCATAAAATTGTGCAAGTTGTGGATAAGTTCAGGTCAGCTGGATTAGAGATTCTACCAGATCCCAGTTGGGTCTCTGGCTGGCCCTCTGTAAAACATTCATATTACTTCCAGGCAGAGCAGACATTTCTTGGTAAAATAATTTTTTTTTGTTTAAACCTAAATCTGTCAGGGGAGTTAATAATTCTGGGCTTCTTCACCATCTGACATTAAAAGAGGCTGATATTTTCCTGCTTTAAGTCATTAAAGTGAACATGATCTTTTTTATCGCTAAATGCCAGACCAATGTACGGGCAATTATTTTTTTAGAAAAAAAAATCTTGCTCTATGTCAAATTACTACACCTGTTAACAGTTAGCACACTACATCACAACTTGGTACGCTTCAGATAGATGTCATGAAAATTTTCAAATCATCTGCTTCATCTTTGTTTATTATTGTCATCTGGTTGGTCTAGAAATTGTTTCCAGATGCTTGAATAATCTGCATTTATCTGCTGAAGCAGTTTTCAAGCTTCCAGCTCACAGAGCAGCCCTTCCCTGCGACTCTACCGCCGAGTTCCTTCAGACTAGCCAGCAGCAATTAGCAAACACCTGTGGTACTGTGCATCGTGCATCAGCTGAGCTCATTATAGGAGCTTCTTCTCAGTGCAGCGCTGGTAAAAACGTTGCTAAAGGGTTAATAGAGGAGACATGTGATGACTTCCTGTAGGTGGAGTTTTTGAAAGAACAGGAGCTTCTTAAAGAGACAGAGGCCCAGTTGCAAGGCGTTTGAGTTTCTTTTTTTTAATTGATTGATGTTGATATATGCATAATTTTTACAACAGCTGAAAGCAGCAGTTACTTGATTGTGCTATAAAATGATTCGGTGTGTCTTGAATACCTCTTCTTTAAGGACAAAGCAGGAAATGTTTGTAATATAGTGAACACAAATTCCTCAACTCAGTTCTACATTAAATTCATGGGCGGAGATGAAAATGTGTTTTCTTTTGATGTCATCGATTTTGTCTCAAGTTTCTTGGTGCAGTATTTCAGGAAACTGGAAGAAAAATGGTGAGCATTTCAAGCAGTTAATAGGGTCTGGTGTCAATTTCTACGATTTGAAGGCATAAATGAAAACAGCCTCCCTAAGAGCGGGACCACGAGCGGAAAAACCTTGAAATATTTATTTCCTGCCCTTTATAGTTGTACCTTTCGCTCTCCAAAGCCTTTGAAAGCGGCTCTTAAGAGAGAAAAAACAGACTGCGTGGCCCACTCAGGAGCCACCGGAGAGGCGCGTCTCAGCGTGACAGAGGACACACGTCACCCAGCTCTCCAGCTGGTCCCCTCCGTCCACGGAGAGCGCGGCGAAGACACGCTGCTGGGACTGCACAGCCTCACGGCGGGGACTTAAAAAATAACGAGAGCTCCTTTTGGCAGCCTTTTTAACAAACGAGCTGGTTGAGCAGACCCAACACCCCCACACTCACGCATGCAGATGCATCACTCCAACAAGAGAAAATGTGCAGCTCTTTGATGTTTAAGAGCTGCCGCATTTGTTGTGGTGAAGCTGTACATGCGTACTCTGCAGTGAGAGGATATGAAGACCTTTCATCACCGGCTCTCCGTGGCTCAATAAAAATTGAGACGTTTTTATCTCAGGAGAGACTTAACACTGGGAGGTCACAGGGAGTTTCCATGGTAGCGGCTTTGCAGCGAACACTGTTATAATATTTTAAAATGGAAAGTTGACTTAATCATGTGCTACAGACGTGTTCATACTTTAGTGTGTCTGCATGGGATTTTGTGTGAAATAGCAACACAAGGCAGGGAATAAATGTGAAGTGGAGGGAAAATAATGGATGGTTTAGAATATAATTAACAACACATAAAATCCAGAAATATTTGTAAACCAGTCGCTTTCATTCGAGCCAAATCAGTGTGTTAATGCAGTATCCTGCTTGATTCAAATCTCGCTTACAGCTCAGGTTATGCTTTCTCCTGTTGACTCGGATTCATCTGGTAGCATTTACACTGGGCCAATCAGCAAACAGAAGAAGTTGTGAACGATGTCGTCAGTTTTCCGTTTTAGAATCGTTGCCTGTCGCTTAAGCCCAGACCTTCTGTACGAAGTGAAATGGCCGGGGGTCACCTTGAAGCTTGACTCTGACACCCCTAACTAAAATCCACTACAACTCCTGATCCCATATCGCTCAGATGGACACAATTTGTAATTTTTTTTATTGAGAGTCTTGCTGAGATTTTTAAATCTTATAAATTGATGGGTAAACCATGAAGTTTTTGTCTTTTATTTTATTTGACTTATTATTATTATTTATTTTTTTGCCCTTATTTGCAGGTGGCAAGTAAGACCACTGACACTCAGCAGTATTTACTTAGACTTGAGTGCTTCTATTCATCATTCATCAAGACGACTCTTTTGAAGATAGTGACTCTATTGTACATTCTAATGAGAATTTAAAAATCAAGTATTAGGAAACCACATTTTGTGTTCCTTTTGTGTTTTTGATCTACAACGATTTACAATTAAGGTCCAACAAAATTTTACTCATTGAAATGTAGCATTTTTAATTGTATTGTTAAACAGAGAAATATAATAATTAAAAAAAAAAAATGTTTTTTCTATTTTTAGTTGGAAAAAAACAAAAAGAAATGTGGCCTGCTTCCTTTCCTTTTCCTTTCTTCCTCCCTTCCAGTTTCTGTTTTCGTTAGAACGCCTTCTCTTGAAAAATCTCCCAGAAATTCTTATTTCATATTTAAAAATAAAAGGACTGAAAACTCAACACTATAATCTTTACATAATAAATGTAGGAAACCTTCGTCTTTCTTAAAGGGTAAAAAAAAAAAGACCCTGTAAGACCCTGTAGTCCAACAACTGACAACAGGCTTGTCACTTTTTCACATCTGCATGCTGACACAAACCTAAATGTCATCTCACCTCGCCGCTTTGTCGGAGCGCAGCTTCCGATCGGCACCATGCTCCGCTTGTTTGACCATTTTTGTCGCCTTTAACGAACTGCCGCGTCTCACACCTCTCGGGAACAGAGAGGCCCGCGTAGTAACTGCACACACAGTAACCAAAGAAACGAGGCGAGAAGTAAACACAACCAAAACTCTGCGTAAACAGACGACATAGGAGGAGAGAAAAGTCACATATTGTCAGACAGGAGTTAGAAACCTGCACCAAATTATATTCCCTTGTGCCTGAATGAATATATTGAGCACATAGCAGGAAATTACCCCATCCTGATCTCAAATAAAAGCTTTTTCTTCTTTTTTTTTGTCTCATAGCCACAATTGATGCCTGACTAAATGGAGGCTCCAAGCAGGAAATGTCAAGTTTCCAGCCAGGGGTGTATTGGAGAACTGGAACCCCTGCGCTTTGGACTAAAAGCTAAAACGAACAGAGACGTCACCATGGAGCTGAGAACCAGCCGTGCCAGCTGGAGCGAAGCTGAAGAGCATGACGTTGTTCGTTCCCCGTTTACTGAGCTGAGAAATCTGCCAAACACTCCCAAGAAAGGACATCAAATATTTGATCTACTTATCCACATACGCTTCTGACATTACTCAAGTGTGTTTTAAGCGAATAAGGCTGGTAGTGAAGTGCTCAACAGACACTTAAAGATTCATGTATGTACTCTGCGGAGGAGCAGCGTTGAGGGCTCGCTTGATGACTCACACGGAGTTGATGAGGATTCACGTCAAGCCAACTGTTCTTTTTAAATGCTGTAGATTTAAATGGTCCAGTGACGAGACCACTTTCACTTAATTAGAATCTAATAGGATGTGTCGGTGGAGTTAAGGCTAAAAATAGCAAGTTTAACCACTTCCGATGTTTAGCACGAGGGTTACATTATTCCTGAAATGTTTTAGACTAAAATCATTACAAGTTATGTGTTTTTAACATGCAGTCGTATTCTATCAGCTATAATATGCATTCCAGTCAGACTTGTCTGCCAAATTAACGGTACCTTTTGAAAATAACCTTTAAGCAGGTATTCATTTTTTGTTTATAAACCCATATTTCTATTGCCAGAATCATTTTTATTGCTTTGATAAGATATTCTGAGCTTAAGTGTATGTTTTGTTTCATAAACTTTAAGTGGAAAGTCATTTTAATACCACTAATCTGTGTGTATTTAATCTACATCGTTTTTCTCTTAATTAATTTGGTTACTAAAGTAAATGCACATTTTTATGGTTTTCTAATTTACTTAATGATTACATGTATAGTTAGAGAGCTTGTAATAACCATAATCTCAGTTAGGGTTAAGCATGTAGATAGTAAATAAAACGTGCCTGAGAATGGAGCCTTGAGGAACCTCGCATGTAATCGTACAGATTTCTCATTGCCACGAATTGCAAAGTAGAATAGTAATAAATAAAGATTCATCACGACAAGAAAAATGAATATTTCACCTAAACCTTTTTAGTCACTAGATTTATTCATAACATTTCGTATTCAAAAGGTTCAAACGAGATACGAAGGAGATGGCCACATTCGAACTCAGCCAAGTGCTGCTTATTTGCCGAATTGAGATATTTCAGATGAAAACAGATGTTTGCCTGGTCAGAGTTTGACATGAAATGACAGGAAATGGGTCTGAGCAGATCGCTTTGGCCCAGACGCCTGCCGCCTGAATGCTTATAAGGGTTTGCAAACTATGCATTGTAAACGCACACCGCTACGCACGTCCAGGAGACAAACACGGGGTCAAAGCAATCCCGACTTCCATTTCTACTGCAACGCCATATGTTCTCCCAAAGCGGAAAAAGCAATAGAAACGGAGCATGATGGGTCACGGCGTGTTCATGAATGAACATATTGACAGTGTCAGTGGATGCCAGATGGATTACAGCGAGGGGGGAGAATAGAGAGAAGAAAATAAGTTGAGTCAAAGAAAATGGAAAAAGGAGGATAGTGATTGAAACAAACGAGATTCGCTGATTAGTTAGTAGGAGAGAGAGAGATAGAGAGAGAGATAGAGAGAGAGAGAGAGAGAGAGAGAGAGAGAGAGAAAGGAAAAGGAGGTGGGCTGAACATCAGCCATCAAATATGGGAAATCAAAGCACCAGACCAGTCCAGATTTAAAAGTAACGTAAAGAAACGAGGAATAGAAAAAGGAACCTGGAGTAACATCTCCTTCCAAAGTATCTTTTCTCATTTTGCAACAGGATCCTCAACCTGGAGGTGAGTTTATGTTATTTAATTCCTCACATTAATCTCAATGACTGCGGCATGCTGAGTGGGTTTTATACGAATCCACTGTGGGAAATCCAAACAAACGCTTCTCTGGAGTCTTCACTGCGTGGAACACAAATTCTTTTATAAAAGAGATCGATTTGATAGCATTGAAATAACAAGCAGGTTTTTTTTTTGTTTTTTTTTTAAATGAAACAACTATTATTATTTGAATGCTAACAGCATTATTGGACCTTTAAACCTAAAAATGACACAAAGTTGTGTTGAACATTTTCTATTTTCCATTAAATGAATCACCTGGAAGTGGCTTTTGTCTAAATAAATACACATCGCTGGAGGTCGGGAAGCAACAGTCTACTCTTACCGAAGTGGTGATTAGTATTAGGGTTAGTTAAAAGCAAATTAAAACAATATATAATTTTTACAGATGTAATACTGGCGTGGGACAAGATAGCAGGGTTATTGAATTTAAAATGATTTAAATAAATGATGTGGTAATCTTAAATATCCAAAGTTTTTGAAAGTCAAGGATCATTTCTAAGTAAAATGATGACACAATGACTTTTTTCTCCCTCTCATCTGGATTCAGGTAAAATAGAAGTAGGTTATGTGGCGACGTCAGAATGATTTGGTTTTAAATGTTTTGATTGAGAAGGTAGATTTAAAGGATAGTATGTCACAGCTGGTAGAGTTTAATAGGCTAATTTTTGCATCCAGAGGGTTTAGCAGCCAGTCCCTGTGGGAGTATCTGGTTCTGCTGGTTAAAAATAGAGATGCTCTACAAACAAGTCACAAAAAGCAGCTGATATGGACGATGTTGCAATTTTTTTTTTAACAAAAAAAGGAATTACTACCATCCAGCATGTTCAGATCAGCCTACCAATTAGGATAGAAGTATCTTATATATGAGCTTTTTTTTTTTAATTATTATTATTAAGAAGTCAATTACAATAAGGAAAAACACATTTCCAGTTCATATATCATTCAGCACTGTGTTCGGCTGATGATACGGAAATGTGAATCAGATGAGCAGCTTTCTCATCGGAGAAGCGGGGAAAGGCGCCGAATGTGACGGGACTCAAACATCGACGGCCGATCCCTGAGCGAGTTCCAGCTTTTGCAAGTCGCTCAAAACAGAAGAGATCTGGTCTTTGTGCTTTACTGAGCTTCCAGCTGGAGGTTAAAAAACGACTTACTTAATCTGCTTCTCTCCTGCTCCCTGCGCACAGAGCAGAGGACCAGCACTTGCAGCTGATTGTCATTCACGACGAACAATAATAAAAAAAAAAACATAACATGACAAATATACATACAATAAAAAGATGACTGTACTTAAAAAGTAACACAAATGGACAACACTACGTTTAATTGTGTTTGTAAGTCTGCCATGTAAAATTAATATGGAGTTTTTTTACTAAAGCAAACAGTTACCGATATGGAAGAATTAAACCGCCAGAGCCATGAAATAAATTCAGGAGCAGTAATCCCATTAAAGGGAAAAACTCCCTATAACGAGTTGCAAAGCTCGTTAAAAGGAGAACGTTTCTGCTTAGAATTATGAAACTCGTAAAATCGACGGGCCTACAAACAGCAGCAGCGCAGGGAGGACACCACGGGGGGTTGGGGGGGATAGGAGGGGGGCCTATCCCCTTTTCTTTACCCTGTCACTGTTCAGCTCTCACTCTTTCAGTGGCTCTGCTGGAACTTTGTTTTGATTAGCATGGCAGCTTTGTGGCCAATCACATGTGAGGATATGGGATCATACCATTATGTGAAAACAGAGAGGGGAGAGATTAAAATATTACACAAAAGTAAGAATGTCTACTTTTATAGCAGAGAAAATACATAAAATTAAGCAATGAAAAAGGACTTATACAAAATGTTCGCCAAGTCATGTTAAAATATGGGGCTGCAAATGATAATGATGTGAACAAGTTTGTTCTAATGTTATTTTCTGTCTGCTGAGCCTGTTGTGCCATGTGGACGTCAAGTGGACATATAGTAAATATTGTATCTGGACTTTGTGGTCTTCCATTCATTGAAAATTGTAAGTATTGAATCGTGAAAAAGTTTAATCTTTTACCTAAATCTCTTACAATGATGTTATTAACCCCCCCATCACAAAATTGTGATTCTTCGACAAAGATTTGCGTGTATTTGTTACGGAAACGCATCTAGTGTCTCCTGGAGACAAATCAATGGAGAGACAATGTACTTTGCATTGAATGAATTTAGCAATCTGTAAAGTTTTGATGATTGACAGTCAAAAATTTCTTCTTTCTCTTTTCTCCCTTCAGTCTTAATAAGTGAGAAACCCACCTGCAGCTGCCAACATGTCAGAGCTGAATTGCTCTCTCGCTGCTCTTGTCATGACTGCTGCCACAGTCTTCAGTGACATGGGCTGCCCGGAGATTGCTGTGATGTGTGGGATGAACATCTCTTGGGTCTTGGCCAATGCGACTGAACAAGATGTGAGGGAAATGTGTTTGAGTGAGGAGGAGTACCTTACTTTGCAACTGGGGCCAGCAAAGTCCCCCAGGTTTATTCCTGTGTGTATCACCTACCTGGTCATTTTCATGGTGGGTGTTCTGGGAAACTCCTTGACCTGCGCTGTGATTTTGAGCTACAAGGTGATGCAGACCCCCACCAACTACTACCTGCTCAGCCTGGCCGTCTCAGACCTGCTGGTGCTGCTGCTTGGCATGCCGCTGGAGCTCTACGAGATGCAACAGAACTACCCCTTCCTGCTCGGGGAGGGAGGATGCTACTTCAAAATCTTTCTGTTAGAGACGGTCTGCTTCGCCTCCATCCTCAACGTTACGGCCCTCAGTGTGGAACGTTACGTGGCGGTGGTGCATCCCCTCAAGGTCAAGTACCTGGCAACACGAGCTCACGTCAAGAGGGTCATCTTAGTGCTGTGGGGGCTGTCCATGCTGTGTGCCGTGCCGAACGCCAGCTTGCACGGGATAATGGTGCTTCCTCCACGGTTTGGACGAGAGTTTCCCCGATCTGCCATTTGTAGTACGTACTGAATGCCAAACCCATTCATTCATCATTAACACCCAATTGGCTCTGTGCAGCTATGACACTTTATCACGTGAAGGCGCCATGATGGATGTGATAAATGAGGGACAGTAGTATTGAACAGAGAGACTGCGATTGTTTTCCTGAGTTGTTTTTCCTAGTAAAGCCATGGATTCTACATGTTCAAGCTAGCTTGTCTATGGCAGTAGCACACCTACTGTTTACAAAAGTTGGGAATAGCTAGCTTAGCATACCTGCCCTGAATGTATTTTTTGATTTGATCAGATTGCCGACTTTGCCTAACTTAACGTTACATCATTTATACCACTATGGCGTTAAGGGCGTTTCTCCTTAAAAGTGTGTGAAAGTCCACATGCTAACCAGTTTTTTTTATCCATGATATAGGCTACCTGATGGTGTGGCATTTTCTCCATGGTTACTAATGATTAGATGAGCACCTTGTCCATAATGCAATATTTGATTACATGCTAAACATATGAATTATATGTGCGTTAATCTTCTGACCTTGTAAACGGTGCTTCCTGCAAATCCACCAAAACACCAGAAACTGCCAGTTCTTACAATTGACGGCTGCTATCCATCACCGTCTTCTTGACTCATCAAAAGGTTTCCATAAAAAGACAAGTTTGGATTGCATCATTGTCTGTTTGTGCAGGGGACCACGCAGCGCCCTGTGACCGTTTTTACAGTAAAATCAACCTCAACAGCAACACTAGGCTACCAGCCGTCTGGTTTTTTTTGGCAAGGTTTCCTGGAGCGCGTAGGTTGATTTGACGTCCGTCCTTGCGGAGTGGGCTGCTTTCTGAAGAGCGTAATGTCATGTGGAAAGGCTTGATAGTTTCAGGCACAACTAGAAGGCAGTAACATTCTTCAAGTTATTTGTTAAGTTTTAAAACCTGATATTTCTGCTTGTGAATAAAGTTTTAATCCTATGATGCCTCTACGCATGATATTGTGATCTCAGCCAATCTGCTATTTCTCACTGTTGCCTCTCTGTCCTTAGATGTGGTCAAGCCTGCCTGGATGTACAACATGATCATCCTGATCTCCACCTTGGTCTTCTTTGCACTCCCTTTGCTGATCATTAGCATTCTTTACTTGCTCATTGGCCTGCAGCTGCACAGGGAGAAGGTCAGGAACACGGCGGCAGCTAATGGCGACAGCCTTGGACCCGACTCCTTGTCCAGATCCCACAGGCAGAGGCTGAGCAAACGCAACCTGCAAGTCACCAAGATGCTCTGTACGTGTTTTTTTTTTTTTTTTTTTTTGTTTTTCACTAAATTACTTAGCAAATGAAAAAAAGGTGACATTTTACGTGATATTTGCTGTTTAATTTTTTTACGGAGCCCCCTGGTGGACATGAGGAGATGGTTTTTCTTTTGCGTTACGTCGCAAAATTATTGGATTCCCACGCAATAGGTTTTGGGTTCTCTCACAACAATGTAGTCAGATCGTATGGCGTCTTCAGTTATGAAAGTCTTCCTGCTACAATATAAGGTTTTTGTGGAGTTGTTTTTGTTCATGCATGTTAATATCTCATTTCAAGTTTTGTTTTTTGATTTTTTTTTTCTTTAGGATACAAATGCACCATAAACTTATGTGCTACATTGAAAAGCAAAACAGGTCAGTCATGGGCTTTCCGTCCCTCTCCATAAACACAAACTTTGCGTCCGAAGGAAAGGAAGAAAAATGACATCCGAGCCACATGGACTATATTGAGTTATTTCTGTGCGGTAACAGTTTGTGTTGGTAATCCGAACGGTTGATAAAGGGCTGTTTTTATGTCTCCGCCGCACAAACAAGCATGAACGTCCAGGAAATAGGCTTTCAACCAGTTTATGCACCAAAAGAGTCAAGAATGTCGGAACATGTTTTCACTGAGGCCGCTTGAAGGTATTTGCACTTTTAAATCAATATCCGAGTGCATACAAAATCTATCTGGGAGTATTTGCTGATGTGTTGCGAGGGAGTGCAACAGTTTTGCGAGGCAACACCAAAGAAAACATTTCTTGGTACATTGTGTCCTAATTTACCCACTCGCTGTGCTCCAGGCGTGCTGGTTGTCGTCTTCAGCCTCTGCTGGGCTCCCTTCCACGTGGACCGCTTGATGTGGAGCTACATTGACCCGTCGTCCGCTCGGCACCAGATGATCTTCGAGAGCGTCCACATCGTCTCCGGCGTCTGCTTCTACCTGAGCTCTGCCGTCAACCCCATCCTCTACAACCTGATGTCGACGCGGTTCAGAGAGCGGTTCAGCCACATCACGTGTTCGCACTTCAGGAAGAGTCAGCGCGGCACCTTGAGCGAGGAAGCGCACAACAGCAAGAAATGGACTTAGCGGCCCTCTGGGGCAGTTCACGGAAAGTTGTCAGAAATAAATTGGCAAAAGAAGAAACTGCAAAAAAAGAAGCAATGGGGTGTAATAGGAGTCACAGCGTTCGTTTATATGGTAATTTAACGAGCACCGAACTCCTCTGGAGGATTCTGGGCTGACCACCGATGTCATGATGGCTCCAAATGAGGGAAGGTCTGTTCATTGCACCACCGGAGCTTTTAAAAATAAATTCCATTTTAAGCATCAAAGCTGTAACCCACAGGCAGAAAACCTAAAGACTCTCTACACTGCTACATGCTTACAATTCTATATATATATTGCTTACAATTCTATATTTATTGCTCATCAATAACTTCTGGGTCCAGAAACACCCAGAAGTTAAGAAGGAAGGATTTTACTTGTCACTGGAACGTTACAAAAGGAGAGAAATAGACTTAAAGGGGTGAAATGTCAGGTTTTCCTACATGTTAATCTGCATAATTTAACAAAAAAATAGAAAAAAACAAAAAAGAAATAATACATAAATGTGCACACCTTTAAGCCAATACTTTTACAAAGCACTTTTTGACTGTAACAGTATCTTCTTATAAGGGGCTGTTACAGCTGATAATTAACACTTATTTTATGTCATAAGAGGAAAAAATTTAGCTTCATTTTTCAACGTCGTGTTTTCATTTATTTACAAATGTCACTGTTTCAAACTAAATAATATGTAATTGGCAAGTTAAATATTAAGCCCCAAGCTAAATATTTAACTCCAAACTAAAACTGTAGCTAGCAAGCTAAATATTTTTTGCTGAATGTTTAGTGAGTGAGTGAAATACTTAAATACAGCTTCAGGGCTAAATATTTTTTGCTCCAATATAAAAAAAAATGTATAAATGAATGAATAGCTAATATAGTGAAAATATGGGTTTGAGAAATGAAAAGTATTTTTTCTTCTCTTTTGTCAGGCAACATAACCCAAATAATTGGTGTTGATTTTTGACTTTAAAAATGAACTGTACAAAACGGCACCCAAAGAAGCAAGAGTCTATTAACATCCAACATCTTGACTTTGTTGTTTTATACTCTGCCCTGTGAGCGTTCTCCATGTCAAAGTGTCTTTTCCTCTCACGCTCTGATTGGTTTGTTGCTTTGGATGCATGCTGGGACTCACTGCGGCAATGGAAAATAAAAGCCATCTGTTAAATAAAAACAATAAATATCTGTTTGTTTCAGCATTGAGTAAGTGTTTCTTAAAACGAAATCATATTGAACATCTTTTCACACTAATCAGTCCATCCAGGATTTTGCGAATGTTTTTTGGGAAATTTTTTTTTAGCAATCAAAATCACAGATTTTGTGGTACTAATTTAGAAATATTTGTAAGGAATTTTTTATATTTGTGCTAAGGTATGATGTTAAACGTGACTTTTTATTTATCGCCGATTACGGACTATAACTTGACATCAGGGAAGGCCAAGGCAGCAGTCACTTAAATCCTATGTTTTTTGGCCAATTGTGAGAAACATTTGCAGTAAAAATCTGAAATAAATGTGGGAATCTGTAGATTTTGTGTGAATTTTGTTTGAACTTAGAGTGAGTTTTGCTGATTTTTTGCAGAGGGCCACATTTGGCCCGCACTCGATGCGCAGAATTGGATTGGTGTCTTATTTTTTTTTAAATCCCATTATCCTCACTTTGCCTGCCAGTGATATTTTTGGCCAGTGGAGTGGACTTTCAGTACTCAGAACCACACAAAAAAATACTCCTAAGATCGCACGCGGGTCAGTGCAACCCCGCAGGACTGCGAACGGGGAAAAAAAAAAGCTTGGACCCCGTCTCTTAACCCTTGTAGGATCCCCTTGAACCTACGGGTCAGAAATGACCCTCCCTAACAAAAGCCCCAAAATAAAACAGCTTTTTTGAATTTGAAATCCAAAATCTATTTTGCACGATGAAACAATCTGCTATTTATCCATTCAACTTAAGTTAATTAATTTTTTATCGTGTACTTTTTTTTTGTTACACAACACAAAAGGACGATCGACAGTATTACGCTTTTTGCCACATAGCAAATATCATAAGTTTTCTTTTACACACAGTAAAGGTTTATTATTGTAATTATATAAATGTGAAGTAATTACTTCTGAATTAACACTAAAAAGGGAAAAGGTCAACAATTTGTAACGTTTATTTTTTGTCAGCAGTTCATTCTTTTATATTTTTGAGGACGTGAATTATAAAAACACTTCTCTCGTAGCACATCGTGTGCTTGATTTGGTGAGCAGTTTTGTTCTTATGTTGAACAACATCATAAGAACAACAGAAGACGTTAAACACTTTATGACCAACACCTATACAAGCATTTTATTGCTTTTATGTTGCATAAAATGTTGAAGATGTTCAATTTAAGAATGCATTGTCCCTAATTTTTTGGAAATTGTGTTCCCACAGAACAGAGCGCTGTTGGTTTTGTGTTCCATTACCCTAGTTGGTTTTGCTACTGGTGTAACTTGGAAGTTGGTGCACTCACTGAGCTTCAGGATGGTACACAAACGTCCCAGTTAAAGGTGCTGGCCACTCCGTTTGAGTAATGAGATCTGCCAGGAGCTCTTCTGCCGTGACGACTCCGGAAAGATGCAGATGACGAACTGTGAAGAGGAAAAGCATTCTTTTTTTCCTCTGGATGGGAAAAAAGGATGAGGAAAATGCTTCAGCGGGTCATTCGATATGGAAAGGATGAAAATGAAGTGCACAGATGATGTCAGATGAGAGCGTAGGCAAAGATTATCCAGCCACTGAGTGCTGACAAATGGTTTCGTAATGATGCAGCATTATGGGTGTGCCACAGCAACGCTAATGAAGACCAATCTCTCCCCAGTTTCCGTCCCTGTAACGAGGGTAGAACACACTGCTCACATATATTGGCTCTGCAAATTGACCTATTTAAAACACAGTGTCTCTGTATCACCCAAGTAATGGCATTCACTCAAGCAGACGGAGCCATTTTACAGCAAGTACCAGGGGGAGTGTGAGCAGAATGGTGCCGTGAAAATTAAAGAAGCCAGGCCAAACGAAATGTGTAAATCTGCTTCATTTCACTTCCACAGGAGGATCTGGGAACGTCTTCGAGCCGAAAGCCGTAAAAGTCCAGAGCTGGAAACAATAAAAAATAAAAACGATGTGAAACATCTACCCAGCGAAACGTAAGCAGCTGGTCGGAGGATGTGCAGCAGATTATCTCGGTCGCAACGGTTGCTGGATTTAATTCATTACAAGCGGAAGAGCGATTCAAAGTCATCAAAATGACGTATTCTGATGCGTATTTGAGCTTGGATTCAGAAACTTCAATAAAACTTGGTGAATTGGTCAAATTACAGACCAACTGTATAAAAGCAGCAGTAGAGCTGGATATGGAAAGGCCAAGCTGGGTTTTGTACAATGTTCATTTCACACCAGAGTAACAATTTTGGAGGCGGTAAGACAAGAAAGTCGTAAAGTTATTATTGGTAATATTTCCCATACCGGCTTTCATCAGCTTGACATTGTTGGAAAAGCAAATCAGTGGTGGAAGCTGACAAATGTGCTCTGTGTCTGGTACAAAACTGCACAAAATGTAAAGACGAGCTCTGGTGAAAATAAGTAACAGCCATATTTTTTTCTCTTACGTTTTCATTTTCCCTGGACATAAAAACACTATAATGTCTGATTTCAAGGACAAAGTTTCCAAGCTTCCTCCTCACAGAGCTTCCCTTCCCCGTCACCCCACCCACCACTCAGCTCCTTCAGACTTGCCAGCAGCAATTAGCAAACACCTTGTGGAACTGCACGTCAGCTGAGCTCATTATATGAGCCACTTCTCAGTGCAGCTCTGGTAAAAACGTTGCGAAAGGGTCAATCAGTGTTGTGATGACTTCCTGAAGGCGAAGTTTCAGAAAGAGCAGGAGTTTCTCAAGCAGTGGCCCAAGTACAAGATATTAAAATTACAAAGTCAAATTTATTTAAGACACATTTGATATATACATCATTTTTATAACAACTAAAGCTAAAACAGTTATTTGATTGTGCTATGAAGTGATTCTACTCGACTGGACAACATAATACTGCCTCTTTCAGAGCAAAAGCTTAAAAAAAAAATTTCTTCAGGAGACCAGATATTAAAAATGAGCCGAATTATAAGTCATGTCCAAATGTTTAATTGAACAAATGCAACATTTACTTCAGCAGTGCCAACAGGGTACCAAAAGGATTAAAGCATCACCTTTAATCCCTCAACTCTACACACATAGTCCATATAACTAGATTCCCCAGCTTCAACGAGTTAATAATATTAATATATAGAGAATATGCAGGTTTTTTCCTCTGAAACAAGAGGAACACGAGGGGATTCATATTTTAATTAGCAAACTGGTTTCAGTTGCAGCAGCTCCTTTAGAGACGGTTTTTATCCTCCGCTAAGAGTGCAGTTAATTAGGCTGGACTGGAGAGGGTGTTGTTTTCTTTAATTACATGTGTGCTGAATGAAAGCTCGCTCCCTAATTGGACTCAAACAGGATTCCTTATATAGACACACAGTTTCATATCAGTTCGTGTTTGATGAAGGAGTATTCTTTTTTTCGCCCATTAATTGTTGTTGCCGCCAGTTTTTTATGTTTGTCGAAAAATCAATGCTGTTGGTTGGGATTGACATTTAGAAAACATAAAGGTCACAAGGTGCATATATGCTACTTATATCCCAGTTTTTCTCTGCTCTAAATATAAACCTCTTGTTCAGAGACAGAAATAGGTCACATGAAGCTGAAGAAGCAACAGATCGGATTGCTCTTTGCCAGCCAGAGGACAGAAGGTCATCAACAGAGGACTGAGTGTGTGACCAACTACACCTCTGTGTGGACAACACCATCCCCACCAGGCCCGTGACACGTTTCCCTAACAATAAGCCCTGGATGACTGCTAAACAAGAAAAAAAGAAAAGCCTTTGAGGAACAAGAAAGGGAGATTTTGAGGAGTACGGGAGGAAGCTGGAGAAAAAACTGCGGAGGAACAATATCAGAGTGGACAGAGACGAAGAAGACAACAGACTACAAGAGATCTTTCCTACCCACAGCCATCAAGATCTACTGTAACTGAATAATTTTTAATTAATAAGAGTTACCACAGTGTTTAATTTCCCTTTGGGATCAATACAGTATTTTTGAATTTAAGTTTAAGTACTAGAAGAATTAACTTGGTTGGGAATAAACTCTTAACTAAAGAATCTGTGATGATGCAGTTTATTTATTTAATTCAAACAGACAGAAAGATAATCAAGGAAAAAGAAAAAAAATATATATATATATATATATTAAATTGAAATAAAATAGAATGAAACAAACCAAAGAATTAGAAGTTAAAACAAATTATGCCCAGGTGACATGCAAATTTTAAATTTCTGTTTTCAAAAGGAGCAGGTAGAAGATACAATATCTTGATTAATTACAGTAAGAATAGAGAAATTAACATGTAAACACAAACTTTTCTCTATAGTTGATCTGTTTATGGCAAACAGAATCATACAGGCCAAAAATATATATATTAAAAAATAAATAAAAAATAGACACAGGAGAGCTGTAGCAGTGACTCCAAAGGCATGTTCATCAAAACAATGCAGTAACAGACTTCTAAAACATATAACATTAATACGTGTATAAAAAAAAAACATCCTGCAAAACAGTTTGTATAAGCTGGTGGAGTTTAAAAGAAAATAAAGGAAATAAAGGCCCAACATAACATACTGGATATCTTCAGAGATGACAATAAACATCCACAGCATAAAAGACATTAAAAAACGCTCCCTGAGGGAAAATGTAAGAGACGGAGCTTATCAAACATTTCCTCTACGTTCTTTCAAGCGCACCGTGCTTCAGGCCTTTTTGGGACAGTACTTCCTCTCAAACTGAGCCACGTTGAATTTCCGGAGGCAGCCTTTGTAGTTCATGTAGCGGATCTTCCCAAAGACCGGCCTCTCCGCCCAGCCCTGGTCGTGGATGCCACAGATGGACCACATGCAGCCTGCGGGACGAGACGTCCGGCGGAGGACGAGAGAGAGAGTGAGAAAACGAGAAGCAAGAGGACTCAACCTGTGACAACGGTCCTGCTTTTTCTCACCGACGAAGCCGTTGGGGTCCTGACCGTCCAGCTCGTAGCGGTCGTTTAGGTACAGAGCGATGGAGAGCGCCTCCTCTGGCGAGCGGGTCCACTCCAGGATTTTCTTGGCCCAGTACATCCTCAGGAAGCCGTGCATCTTCCCCTCCGCTACCATCTGGTACTGATGGGGAAACGACGAGTGTCAAAGGTAATTAAATAGTTCAAATGAATAATAAAAAAAAAATGCTAAAAAAAAAAAAAATCACATATTCCCTTCACAATTATACACTACTTCTATGCTGTTTTAGAAACTTTTAGTTGAATACATTTCAACATCTGTGTTGAAGTTTTGGTTATCGACTGTTAAAAATTCTCCAGGTAGTTAGACGTTTATATTCATGCTCTTATTTTGAAGTGTTTACGTAGCAGGACCATTTCCTCTCCTCGTGCTCGCTCTTTATTTCAAACAAGAAACAAACAGAAACAAAATAAATCACAGACAGTAGAGAACAAGATAAATATCAAAGACAAAACCTAAGGCCAATATAGAATATGTACATTAGGTCAAAACTAAATTGGTCCTCCAGGGTTGTAGTCTTTCAAATGCAGATATAATAGCTTTAGCATTAGCTTCTGCTAAATACCGTGTTAGTTAATACCGTGTTATAGAAACTATAGCTCCTGTTTCTATAACAGGAGCTATAGAAACAGCTCCTGTTAAATACTGTATTGGTGCAACGCTTTAGCATAAGCTTCTGCTACCTACCGTGTTGGTGTTTGGTTTTTGCTTTGGTGGAACGAATGTTTGTGGGTTAGTACAATAAATTACAAAAATGATTCTGGATGCCTCTTAGATATTTAAGGTGGATTGTATCATACCTGAGCTCCGTTCCATAACTTGTCATGTGTTTGTGCTTTCTCCAGCTGCTCCCGGGTGTAAATGTACTCCCTCTTGTCTTTGGCATGGTCCTTCAGGGTCTTCTGGGCCCACTCATAAGCACCTAGAAGCCACGGCCACAATCCAAGATCATAACAGAAAACTTGAGTTCATTTTTACTGAATTCATTCGGTCAAATGTCTGCCGCATCACTTCTAACGAGACACCCCCCATCCTACTGACCTTCCACTTTGTCGTACTTCTCGTTGTAGAAGCAGAAGTTGTCAGTCAGCTCCCGGCGCACCACCAGCTCCTCGATGAAGGCGGCCACAGACTCGCTGGCGTTTTTCCCGCAGCGCCGGACCTGCAGCGCCACACGCTGGGCTGAAAGCTGGCCTGATCAGAGGAAGGGCACAGAAACGCATGTAGTCGGGAGTCGGATGAGGCGAGGAGAAGGACATCGGTCTGGACTTAACGGCTCCGGTGAGATCGGTGAATATCTAACGGAAACGTCTCCTTGCCTACCGAAGCGGATCCACGGGGAGAGCTGGCTGAGAGCGGCCATGTTGGGGTCGTTGCGCTGGGTGGCGAACAGCTTTAGACGGACATCGATGAAGGACTCCAGCATGGCCATGCCGGCTTCTGAGCCTGGCTTGGCCCACTGAGGCTCCCCAACTGTCCTGTCAACATCCAGGGAGGCCAGGGTCTGCTCCCAGTCCACAGGCTGAGGCAGAGCAAACCGGTCAAGTCAAAGCCGCACACCTGACAGCCACAGACAACACCAACGGCCTATTTAAGGTCGCAGCATCTCAGTTGATGTCTGGATTGCTGCCAGGCTGTGGAGCAACGTTCTGCTGCACAAGGGCAGATCTAGTCAGTCTAATTCTATGCTTTGTGCTCTCAGTGAGGTCATGACTTGTTATTTATTTGACATTATATTTAGAATTCCTAATGGCACTTTATGAGCCATTTGAAAGAAAGTTTGCCAGAGTTTATTTTTTTTACATGTTTAAACGAAGACAGTCAACCTATTGTTTTTGTTATTTTCAGATTCTTTATTATTTATATTACATTGGTTGTTCTACTCCTAATTGAACTGACTGAACAAATTATGGATGTTTTTACATGTTTGACCAAAAGCTTGTGAAGCTTAATTGTGCAGATATCAAATTAATGTGTAATTCAGTATATTTATGTCTTTTTGTTTAAAGATAAGAAGTGTGTTTTAAGTCAATTAAGCTGTTTTTCTGTATCGGTGTCGGCCGATACTGAACCTCAGATACTGGAAGTGAAAAATATATCTGCTGGCATTTCCGCAGCGTTCCCATACTCTTGAGCAGTATTTTGCTATTTTATATGCACAAATATTCAAGTACATTTTTTATTTTTTTTATTTTGTAGAAATGCAAAAAATACATACATATCTGTGGACTTACTTTGGCTGTTCTCGTGGCGGTGTGTTGGTGTTTCTCTACAGGAGGAAAATCAGTGAGGAACTCAGGCAGAAGGTTGGTGATTTTTCCTCTGATGGTTCTGGCAGAGTACTCCAGCTTGGGTGAAGCTACCCAGCAGGGAACAATATTATGGGCATCAACCTGTCGATGAAGGGCAGAAATAGCAGGAGACGGCGGAAACGATACAAACGTAGCTAATTTTATACCGTAGTTCAACACAAAGTAAAGAATAATTGCGACGTGATCTGAAAGGAACGCATAGTCATTTTTGTTTCCAGTGAAAACATAAAAATCGGGTGTGCATGCGTGGCCACAAATCATCCAAGGACACAGCAGACGATGGAAGACGTCGTTCTGGACCACGTGGCTGAAAATCGTATCACAATATAAGTGTTTCATATTGATAATTGTTGATTTTTTTGTTTCGTAAAATACTGCCGTACTGCTGCCGTGACCTCTCCTGTTTTATCCAAACAAGTTACTCAACAGGTTGTTGCTAGGTAACCAAAGAGCAAGCGAGTTATTTGATGCCACCAACCTAGCTTAGCTGGCTGTGAGAGGTTGAGCGGCTAAAGCCTTTCCTCTGCCTGCGTCCCCCAGAATGCCGTGCGGTTCTGGATGGGAATCCAGTGAAATTATTGAACATTCTATCGGATTTTTATGTCCTGGAAAAAAATAAAAACCATTTACCGCTTTCCTTCCACTGTACAGTTACACACTTTGTGTTGCTCTATATTAATAAAATACACAGCAAAAGCATTAAAGTTTGTAGCTTCGACGGTTCACAATTATTTTCTGCGTGCTCATCTCTTCCAACCTGTATGAGGGGGGTGTCCTTGGAAAGCTTCTTTTTGACGTCGTTCAGCCACTGCTGAGGCCCTCTGAGGGGGGAGAAGTCGGTCACCACGGCGCCCAAACCGCGATCAGACACAAAGCCGGGCAGCACTTCTCCCGGAGCCCCGCGCAGCAGGTGGAACTGGATGTTCAGCCGCTCGCAGTCCTGTTGGGACGCGGACAGGAGAGCAGGGCTGAAACTCACAGTTCCTCAAAAACCTGCCACATGCAGCTTTTAATTAAAACGCCAAACGACTGACTCTCCCAATGGTGTGTTCACTGGCAACAGGTTTAACTCAGTTACATGTGGCTAGCAGGACTGGGGAAGTGTGAATGCAGCCGTCTGTTTCCTGGCTCCGATGGCCGTCCAAACATTTTCAGTGGGATTAAAGTCGGGCTCGTTAAGGTAAGCCTGTTTTAGACACTTTTCCCCTCTGGGTGGGAAAGTGTTTGCCTCTTCCTGGTTTCCTGTTTTTTTTTTTTTTTTTTTTTTTTTGCATGTACTAGAATATCACAGAAATTTAAATATACCACATATTTATTTATACAAACAGAATAAGGGCCAAATTTACCATGTAAGTAAGTAATACTGCACTGTAATTAATATTAGACATTACCACCTACAGTATGTGTTATCTTGTCTACTATTTTTGCCAATATTTTTGAAATGATATACTTTTATAAAACAAGAGCTTAATTTATAGGTTTTGAATGCAACCAAGTTAAAATACTGTCATACCGTAATTGATTCTTTTAATCTCAACTTAAAAATATGCAGTGCATTCAAAAAGTGTTGCCACTGTGTCAAAAATGGCATCGATTATTTTTCTTAGCGTCACATCAAGCTTGAAAGTTTAATATTGTGACAATCCCACTTTATGTTTAAGCAGACAGCTGCAAATTTCAAGACCAGGAGCTACTTTCTTAATATGAGGACGATGCTGATAAACCACTGCAAATTATCTTTACTGACTATAAGGCTGAATATGACAGAGGGTGAATGAATATCTTTGAGCACGTATAATGGATGTTTACTGCTGCCTTTACAGGTTGAAGAAAAAAAAAGAAAAAAGTTAGAATTTCTCATTCTGGGCCGATTTGGTAAAAATGAAAGTAAATTCGTCCTGCTAAAATGTTTGGTTAATTTGAACGAATTTTTCTTGTTTTTAAGCATCTTGATGCAACTAAATGTTTCACTCGTTGTATATATTATATTTTGTGAAAACACACAATCAAAGTGTTACCTTTGCCACTTCTTGCAGTCCCTTCAGCAGAAAAGCGTAATGTCTCAGTGTGGACATCTCCGATTTCGGGACCACCAGACAGAAACACACATGCAGGGGGAGCTCTTCCTTTGCAGCCAGCTGCTGCGCACGGATCAAGGCCCAGTTATCTTTATTGGGGTTAGACGGGAAGAAGTGAAAACATAAGAGTAGAATACACGTCCTCGTGAGTCTGATAGATTGTTGTGCGGCCTATTGTCACCTTGCACCCTCTGGTCTCTCTGCATCCAGTACAGCACCCCCTCCGAGCCCTGCTTGATCTTCTCAGTGTCGGTGAGAATCCGCTGGCGCTTCTCGTTGAACTTCATGTCCTTCTTGTCCTCCCTCTGCTGCTTCACCAGAGTCTGCAGCCAGCCCGCGGCTTTCTCCGCCTTCTCCAGCTTCGGCTGCTTGGCGCTGGGCTCCTTGGCTCCAGCGGCAGTCGGCGCCTTGCGTTTTTTCTCCGACATGGTGGCTCCGCCGAATGAAGAGAGGAAGAGCGTCGGTGTGCGAGCCTGACTAGGGAGTCGCGCGAGTATCGGTGCGGCGAGAAGATGAGAACTGAAGAAGAGAAGAGAAAACGTGAAGCGCTCGCGAGCAAACGCAAAAGAATTTGCATAAAAAAGCGAATACATTCATTGGCAAAACGTGCACAAGCTGTTAATGAACCAAACTTTCATTCAAACAGCCCCGCATAAAAATACAAACCTTTTCCACACACGGAGTAGCATACAGGGGGGAAGCCTTCACGACCGGCCTTTTTTATCTGCAGTCAGTCGTGAAAGCTCATTTTAATGGAAGAAAGACCAGGAAGCAAACAAACAGAAAACAGCCGTTCACGTAACCTTCTCCGCTTTACACAACCACTTACATGAGCACGTTGGTGGCAGCTTTCGTAACACTGTTTTCATTGGATTTGACTACACGTCCCGTCATGCCTCTCTGAGAAGGTCTCCGGTGGCCATAAATTATGGCAAGCTGATTGTGTAATTACTCGATATCTTTGGGATCAGTAGGGTATGGCAAGATAGTTGTAAAAATACTTACTTGCTCATTTTTGGCTTATAATTCGTAGGCATTTGACCCGCAAACAGAAGAATTAAATGTTCGATTAAATAGAGTGCTCTTATTTAGATTAATATTTTGATCACACATGACTAAATCAAACTTTATATATTCTAAGAAATGCTAAGTCACGAGTTGTGATTCGGTTAAAAATGTAAGATGTTGTGAAGCATTGTCCACAATACGCATCTGAAAGACTTATATTAGAAAAAATGGTGCAAGATGTTAGAAAATGGTTTATATTTCTTTATCTTTATGAATGTAGAGAAACACAAAAGAAAGTTATTAAATTTCTAGGCAAAACGGGACTGTATGCTAAAATTCAGATTTAAATCCCCGTCATATCCACCCCGTAGCGGTAGGGGGCAGTACACACTTGAAAATCCACAAACCACAAGATGATAGATAGATAGATAGATAGATAGATAGATAGATAGATAGATAGATAGATAGATAGATAGATAGATAGATAGATAG
>CAEGAE010027549.1:0-88088 GCA_903067095.1 Girardinus metallicus
CCAGCTACGTTCCGGGTGAGAGGCGGGGTACACCCTGGACAGGTCACCAGTCTGTCGCAGGGCAACACAGAGACACATAGGACAAACAACCATGCACTCACACACTCACACCTAGGGACAATTTGGAGAGGCCAATCAACCTGACAGTCATGTTTTTGGACTGTGGGAGGAAGCCGGAGTACCCGGAGAGAATCCACGCATGCACAGGGAGAACATGCAAACTCCGTGCAGAAAGAACCCGGGCCGGGAATCGAACCCAGAACCTTCTTGCTGCAAGGCAACAGCAACTGTGCAGCCCTGATGATTGTCTACCACAGGTAATATGTCTTTTTTACGACGCATTGCGTGAGTTTTATGCTGTCATTGTTTAATAAATTGTCCTGATTGTCGAAGTTGAACAGCGGTGCGTGTCCGTTTGTGTGGTCCAACTTCCTACCACGCTGTACTTACATGGTGACAGTTTCAACAACTATGTGAAATATTTTTTTGTGTATATAAGTTAGGTAACTGCGACTTTAAGGTGTTTATTGTAGTTGAGATCCAGGTTTGCACACGGCTCACTCTGCATTACGGAAACTAAATCCTTCACGTTTCTTGGCTATTGCTTGACAAGTCAATCCTGTTTTTTTATTAAGATTGAGCAATTTCATATTCAGACCAGTCTGTGAACTAAAGCTGCATTTTTCTGACACACTGATGAACTTCCTTCATCTGTCTGGCTTAGAGATGGAGGATCTTGTCCATTTCATGATGCACAATCCTGTTCATAGCTTCCAGGTGCGCTAAGTTGTTGTTTACCCAATAACATATTTCACTTTCTTGTTGCAGATAAATAAGAATTTCTTACAAACTTCTGCAGATCTTTCAGTTTTTTGTTCTAGGTCTTGCATTTTAGTATTGTTTTTTTTTGTACTCATAAATGACAGACTACTGATAACCCAATGCGGTGCTAAGAACATATTTCTAAAACTTTATCTCTTGGCATTTTGTCAATTTTTTTTTTTTTAGCTAAATAAAACCCACAGATATGAGTTTCTATGAAAATGTATGTTCTGCCATGTAATTTTATTCCTCAGCATAAAAAAACAATAACTAAAAACATTGTGTTCTAGTTGGGTAAAAGATTAGGCTAAGTCAGCATTTTAGCTTTTAGAAAGACATCTCTATGTGTTTGTTTTTATACGCAGGCATTTCTGTTGCTTTCTATGTCTAGTTTTTTTTTTTACAAATCACCCTCATCAGCTTCATTTTGCGCATCTTCATAACCTTCAACTAACCATATGTGCATATTAGAGTTATATACACTTAATTTGGTCCCTTTATAAATATAATCTTTCATTTGCATTCGTCTTGCAGCTGTTTGATAAATATCAAAAAAGCAGATACCCTTCATATTGGCTCTGCGCACGATATTTGTAGTTCTGGGGCGATTTTCTCTATCAAATTTTACTTTTGTGGTGTAGAAATTGTTTTATTTTTTATTATATCTTCATTCTCTACTTTTATTAACTGTGAATGTGTGGAAATAAACGAACTCGGACTGCAAGGTTTTGACGAGATATGTAACCAACCAAACTGGTGGAAAGTGAGAACCATAATTCTTACCTGCGACACAGTTTCTGACCACTAGATGGCAGCATAAATTCACCTCTGTGCCTGTGTCACATGGTGTCCTTTCAGCGCCAAGAGGACATGTGAGACAAAACAAATAAACAATCCCGCATAGAGCTTTATTACCGCTGGCAGAATCATTGCAGTGTTTGTTAAAATGATGTTCATGAAAATTTAAGTTAATATGCTTTTTTTCCCTCAGCACCAACTGACTTTTGTGGAAAATAATTAATTTATGGCAGCAGTCTTATGACTTTTATGTCCTTATTACGAGAGCTAAAATGATAGTTTACCAAAATTATCTTTATGGTTTACTTCTTTTTCCACCTTCAACATTAATATAATTATAGCTACATAAACTACTGGGTCATTTATTTAAGCCCAACGCTGGTTTTATGCTTTTTGGACAGAATTTGGGTATTTTAAACTAAACACAGAAACAAAATTGTGATGCAAGAGATTAGAAAGAGCCTTATTATTTTTTTAATGATACAACAGCATGATCACAAGGCCCATTTTAGACTTCAACACATTTTCAGAGTAAACATTTCTGGTCTTTCAGGATTTTGTCTCCTAGCAAATTTGCTGCACATTACCAATGCCTGGAATGCAGTCAGATGTTTATTATTTGTATCCTCAAAAAAAAAAAAAGCAAATATTTATAAATAAATTTCAGGTAATGACAAAGCTCTAAAAATGAAATAAAACGGCACGTTTTTTTTTTTGGATCATTGTTCTGGAATGCTTATCGTCTGTATCACAGCGTTCCGGGTCTTAACCAGTTAAAATTGATTTGTTTTGCAAAAAAATAAAAAGTATAAGGTTTAGACTAGCTGTTTGGTTCTGCAGTTCAGATTTACAACTAACCTGTCAATCAATACTCCTGGCAGATTGAAATTAAAAATAAATTTAATTCAACTGAAATGTTTGTTTCTGATAAGAAGTAATGCAGGCATATGTTTAAACAAAGTAAAAGTAGTGTCAAGTAAATAGGTTTGAAATGAAAAATGACATGTTTAAGTTATCTATAACTTATCTTTCCAATATTTAGCAGAGTGTAGTTGGGATGTTTTAGCCCTTTACTTTCTGAGCAGTTGGCGCTAGCTAGCTAGCAAGTAAGCAAGCGCTAACTAGCAAGCGTTACCAGGCAACGCTAACCAAAACAAATTGTTGATAAAGCCATAGACAGCAAATATTACATGCAATGTTCCATAATGGTATGGATTTTGTTTTGTAAAGTCAGTTTGAAACTATACAACTAATAAGGTCTGTTTTCTTTCTTTGCCATTAGATGTTATGAGGTTGTTGTATTTATGTTGGTACTTTCAACCCCACATTGGTAGACCTAATGTTAATTATACATTAGTCACTTAAACTTGCTTTTAGGAGATTTAAAATTTAATTTAGTATGCCCCGTCCAACACATAATCCAACGCACTAGACAGGACCATACTTGGTTAACTAAATAACCCAAAATGGATTGCTTTCCACCCAGTATTTTTCACAGCATATTTAGTATAATTAAGTAAAAGTTATAAGTCGTTGGGGGAGAACAATAAAATCCAGGCACTTTTCCATTTGAAGCTTAGCACTTAAATAAACTTTATGTTTAAAAGACAAGAAGGATTTGTTGTAAAATCCTGCAAATTGGAAAGTTATATTTGAAATAGATTGTTGGTTTCTTTTTGATTTAAAAAGCAGCTGACAAACCAAATAAAATGGAAAAGGAAGAAAGCCTCCAATGTTTTATTTAACAGTAGGATTTACTGTTTCTTGAGTTGGTTTGTTAAATTAAAGAAGCACTCAGCTAATTTACTGCAGTTTCCCTTTAAGTGTTTCTTCCAAAGCTCTCTAGCAATGCGGTATTTTCTCTTTATTTTCCATTTGTTGTTTTTATTTGTGCCAAGAATATAGCTTTAAAAGTAAAAAACATAACTAATTAACTGTTGAACCTTTCAAACAATTGTGGCACAGAGCCAGCATTTTGTTTCTCTTTATAATTGTTGGGCTTTCTTCTGCTTTAGCTCTCAAATGGCCGGAAGAGGCCAGTTCAGTCTGAAAGCCGTACAGCTGGTGATGGAGCAAATCCCAGGCTTATGGAAAGATTTTACATTAAAAGCCTACATTATTATCTGACATCTCAGTGTTGAAAGCTGTGCATAACAATCAGCTTAATGTTGGCTTTGATCTTTACTGTTGTGACTGGGCAGAGCCGTAAGGAGCAGTTGGGAGCTCGGAGTGACGTATGTGAAATGGAAAGTTGCCTCAGCGCTTCAGTCCACTGGCCCGGTCTGAAAGCGCTGCTCCAGCGCCAGGAAATAATGCTTTCTCTTATTCCTCTCTGTCTTTGTGACGCCGCCTCAGTGGCATCGTTAGACCTCCACCGAAACCAGTTCCTTTTAAATGGCGCTATTCATAAAAACCTGCCCGTGGTATTTTCACTGGTCTCCGCTGCCACTCACATGCTGGCTGAACCATTGAGGGAAATCCAGATCTCTGGCGCAAGGCTCATTTTGTGAGCTCGAAAATCGAAATTACCTCCTAAAAGCTGGAAGTAGGAAAGAATGGAAGCAGTAAAGAACGAAAACAACGGCAACCTTTTTTCTTTCCATCCATAATGCGAGCCTTTGATGGAGCCTTTTTACACATTACATACAATTACCAATTTGTTTACCCGTCCCAGTCATTGAGTTGAGGTGTTGCAGCCTTAGTCAAGGGTCAAGCAAAATACATTATGGGTGTACCAACATAAAAGCAAGATAGGAAAATATGAGAGGATATTTTCTTCCAACTATGAGCAACATCACTGGGTGAAGAATAAACATACCTTAGCCAAAATTGCACAATATACAGACTCATACCTGCAGTTTATGTTAGAGGAAGACTTTTTGCTTAAACACAAGCTTTGTTATTCTAATGCTTTTTTTCTATCTGCTGACACTGTTGTGCCATTTGGAGATAAAGAAGATACAGTAAACGCTGTATGTTGACAGTGGAAGAACTTTACCTTGTTCTAATAATCTGCAATGTATTGCAGTTTTACATTATTCACTGTAATACATACAGCAAAATGTGTAGTAGATAATGTATAGTGTCAAGTTTTACATAAAGAAAACTGACTTGGAAAAGTGCTTCCTCTGTCTGGATTTGTTATTTTGTAATTATGCTATTTAAAAAATATTTAAATTTGTTTTTAAAATACCAAAATGTCTTGCCGATTGCATCATTCTTAAATATTAAATGATCCGATCAGTTAATTAGTAAATTTCACAAATACGCTTTTACTTTTACTTTTACTTGAGTAATTGAGTTCTTTTTGCGCACTCTACCCATCTCTGTTCAGTACTAACCAAATCTTCTACACCTTTGCACCTTTCAACATTCGCCTACTATCGAAACATAAAAACATAAATGCATAACCAAGTGGCCTCCCAGGCCTACTGGTGCAAAACAGTGAGAAGTATCCAACAATTAAAGGAGGAAATGAACAAGTGCTTGACCCAGAATCCAAGAAGTACAACTGCAAATCAGGGTGTTGTTAAAACTCAGACTAAACAAGAAACTCATCAAGTACAGTCACAAAATCATGACCTTCAGAACAGAATGATGGCTTGTTAGGATATTTGTAGAGGCCAGTCGAAATAGCGAGTCCAAACTGCATCCAGTCACAGAGCAGGACTGGTACAGTCTATGGTACAGTCTACTACAGTCCAAACTTTTCGTACCATGGGGCCAAAATTACCAAGTTGAAACCACTCAGTGGTCACAGTTTATTTATCTCAGTTAAAAATGCAAAGTAAATGTATTTTTTTCTTTTTACCTCATCAGCTGCAAATTAATAAGTACCTTAATTAAAAAGGCCAGAAAAAAAACATATTCAAAGTTATACAGTTTCCTAAAACTTTTTCTCAATTTTTTTTTTTTTTTTTATAATTTATTCCCTGCGACAAAATTCAGCCCATTTTCATCAAGTGTGTTTTTGAGTAAAACGTCGCAGGAGATTTGTGGCCCTGCTTGTTAGGCCATTAAAATCAAAGATGCGAATAAATAAATAAATAATTAAAAACTTTGCGTGAATTACGGATGCGACTTCCGCCGGAAACCGGAACTGGGGATTTGTTTACATGCTAGCTATTTGCTAACCGGCTTTCGTCAGACGTTTTAGGCCATAAAAATTGCGGAAACACCAGCTATCGCATCTTAAACGTCGCAGTGTTGTTTTACCGCTACCTACAGCTATTAAAGGGTGGGAGGATTATGCAAATTTATTGCCGTAATTTCAGTTTGAGCAGTTTTATGAATAACAGAAAAACAGCTTGTGTTTGTTTGTGAGGGATTTTAAATCCTTTATCCAATTGGTAGCTATGTTAAGTTGCTATTACTTCCTAATTTACTAATACACACTCGGAAACATCAGGGAGAGTGAAGCTTCAGTGATGCTATTTTGAATAAGTTTTTTATGCTTAGCAACAGTAGGTATGGTTTCTAGTAGCCGTCTATTCAGTTAAATTTCTGAAAAAAGCTGAAAACTGATTTTTCCAACACTACAAATTTAACCGCAGTTTGCAATAAGGCAACTTGATATTTTTATTATGTCATCTACTTCTTCTTGTAAGTTGTTACAGCCAGAGCAAGCAAGCAAAAAAAAAACCCCCCAAAAAAAACCCAAAGTAGCTGAAATGACTCCCGGCAGGACCAGAAACACAGCTGCAGACACACAGCTGTATAAAACATGCTGTGTCCTGCGCTGCTCGCTGGTCTCCAAGGATCACTGCGTCATTGACGCAACACCCAGCTTTCCCAATAACAACAACAACCTGCAGGACAATAAAGCACAGCAGCACGCAACTGCAGTCTTTTCTATGTTTTATTTTCTCAGATGTTGCGTGTTTTTACTTCCCTTCAGTCCTGTAAGAAAACCCATGCAATTAGCAATTGGCGTTATGCCTAAAAATCCTGGAAGTGGAAGTTAAAGTGCCTTTAAAATTGCATAGCTGCTAAGCAACAACCTTTAGCCCCAAACAAAAGATGTGATTTCTTTATCAGAGGCCTTTTAAAATAAATTGCATTCACTTTGGCTTTGAGTTACAAAAAGGTAATGTTACAAATTACCTGTTTTAATCCCATGGTATGGCAAATTACCAGTGATTCGTGGAAATGAAACAAAAGAAAGGAAGGGGCTTGGGATGGAATAACTTTTCCCACTTCTTTTTGCTACAGGAAATGCAATCGGTCAGGTTTCTCTCATATTTTCCAGTTTAAATTTCCATTATTTTCCTAATTCCAAATATAAAACCTTCACTACAAATTTATGAAAGAGATTTCCACAGTGGTCAGGTGGTAAATATGGAACATGCAAAAACAGATGGATAGATGGATGGATGGATACAAATTATAGACACAGAGATAAGGGATACATTTGGAAATCTACAGACCTCGGTTCCCAAAAGGAGCAGTGCTGTTTTGGGTCAAGGGTTAAAGGTTGCATTGAATGGAAGTCAATGCAAAGTCCTTGTAAAGATAGAGAAACATAACATATATATGTGTGTGTTTTTTAACTGTCCTATTTAGGACAATTTCTGGCATATTTCCTAACCCTCTGAAGACCAATGGGGCCTTGTGGGGACCAAATCTTGGTCCTAATACAGGGGTTTGGTTTAGAGGTATGGTGTAAATTAAGTTTTGGTGAAGACTGGAGTTGGGAAAAGACTAATAATGGTTAGGATTAGGAAAAATGTCTTGGTTAGGCATAAATCCAGTGGCTAAAATGAATGAAAAACAACATAAAGTGCTAATATGGGTGGAAATATAAACTTGTTTGTGTGGCCTTGTCTTTATTACAAAGTAAAGTCAATTTTCCCAACACATACTGCGTTGTGGGGACCCTGTGCTCCTTGTAGGAGCCTAACCCGTCCCACGAAGAGAAGTGCTATTTTTTGTTTTAGAGTCAGTTTTGGGACTAAGGTAGACATTTAGTTTAGATTAGGTTTAGGGTTATGGAAAAGACTTAAATGTTGTTACTAAAAATGAATGGAAGTGAATGTCCTTTGGGTAAGTTTTGTTGTTTCTTATTTTTAATCTTTGATACTTTGTCTTTTAGTTTTTATACTTGCTGTAACATCAATTGCCCATTTGGGACATGAATAAATCTGAATCTAAGGTAAGGTTATTTTGTTTATGTAGCACATTTTCAGTAACAAGGTTGTTCAAAGTGCTTTAAAACAATTAGAAGGAAATACTAACAACACCAAAAGAAAGACTAAAAGATAAGGGTAACAACAAAAACGACAAAAGTACTTCACAATTTAATCTAATATGAGTTTCTCGAGATCTAAAGTTTGTTCTCGATTAGTAATATGAATAAGAATAACTCCACGATTTATAAACCAGTAAGAGTTTTTCTGTCTCCATGTTTGAGTCTTGGTCTGGGTTGCTGTTTGCAAGTATAAAACTAAATATTGGTTCCCCATGTTTAATAAGAATAAGAACAAGTACTCCACAGTTTACAAAGTAGTAGGGGTTTCTCTGGATCTTTAGTTTGTTCTGGATTAGTGGGGTATAAAACTAAATGTTGGTTCCAGGTGTTCTCGGTTGCTAAGTATTTTCTACGTTTGTTCTAGTCTTAAAGTATAAAAACTATAAGACTAAATATTGGTTCTAAATATTGAAAGTCAATACAAAGTCCTAATGTGGGTAGAAATACAATGTTGTGTGTGTGGCCTTGTATGTAATTCATACAAAGGGCCAATTTCACAATATTTATCCACAGAGACATCATTTGTCTTCACTTTTTTGTACTCTACTAGTTAGGTTTAGAGCTACGATGTTAATTAAGTTTTGGTTAAAGTTGGGCTTATGAATAGACTAGTAATGTCTGGGACTAGTAATGTTTGGGAAAATGTCTGGTGAAATGAATGGAAGTCAATACAAAGTCCTAAGTTTGTATAGGAATACAACAATGTGTTTGCATGGGTGTGTGTGTGTGTGTGTGTGTGTGTGTGTGTGTGTGTCCTTCTCCCTGCAGCCAAAACACCAGGCGCTTCGTATGTGCAGGAACCACGACAATAACAAACCCTAACTTTCTTTGGTGATAAACTTTTAGTTCTTTCTTTGAGGGGCCATGAAAGCCATAAAGCTTTCTGCCTCTGGCTTGTACAGCCCCTCATATCTCACTTTGGAACTACATCTGTTGCCTGGCTTATAGTTTTAGGATCTTGCGTGTTGCTCACTGATATCACAAAGCCACACACGCTTATCTTTACATGGAAGGATTAGACGCCTGTAATGTCTAAAATAAATCACCCCTTTTCATAGTAAAATGTAGCCTTAGTCCTGAGCATTAAATCCAAAGCAGTGAGATAACCTTTTTCTGGTTCTAGCTCAGTTTAGATTGTGTGCTCAATACCTGCAGCCCTGTTTGCGTCTGTCAGTCGTAGTTTTGCAGAGGAGGAGGGAAGAGGAGTAATATGTTTTTTAAAAAATCTGGGAAAGGATGTAGAGTCACTTCCTGTCTATGTGCCCTATTCCCTTTTGGATAATTTAAGTGAATCATGTAAAATTCCCTCCTTGTGGCAAATGTCTAACTCCTATCATGGCAGTCGAGCAGTTTAGCTGTAATTGAAGCCACATTTCTACAATTCATTCTCCTCTTCTTGTATAAAACTCACAGTGTGTGTTATTCCCAGCAGGGGACAGGCTGTGCTGACATGTAGGAGAGCTCAGTTTTGAATCACAGTGCAGTGTTTAGATGATACAATCAAATGACCTAATTTCCTGAAACAAAAGGGGTTCAGCTGTTCTACCTGTAAAAACAATGCGGAGGCCTGCTGCTGCTGCTGTGGATAAGACTTTCCACACAGTGAGGAGAATGCTGACACAGGCAGGTCAGTGTTTGTGTGTTTGTAGCAAAACGGCGCCGGAGGACGTGTTGTACTTTCCATCCTCGGGATATTCAGAAATGCACTCAGGATGACGCCAAAGCCAAAGTTACACATCCAGCTTAGATTAAAACTTATTAGTTGTAGCTTTCTTTGCACATTTCCAATTCAGAAATAGAGCAAAATAGAAGACCACTGTTTTATTTGTTTTGAATTTTGAATAATTTTTACATTCAGACCATTTACAGACAGAAAAAAACATGTTTGTAGTTTTATCAAAATCAAATCAAATTTGATTTGTGTAGCACCTTTCAGCAGCAAGGCATTTCAAGGTGCTTTACATCATAATAACAAGTCATAGTCATAGAACACAGACAATAATTGAAACATTACATTTAGCCATCGTTACACATCAGATTGTTGATTAATGTTTTATTTAAAATGTTTCAAAAGCAACTCTAAACAGGTGGGCTTTTAATTTAGATCTAAGTAGCTAAATAGCTTAAATACATGTGTTAATATTCATCCATTTCTACAACTGGGGGATTTTTACCCCACTAAACAAATACAACCAAATTAAAGGATAGGTTTTTCAAAAAATTTTTTGTTGAGGTGGCATTACCTGGCCAGTAAAAAAAATGCATGTATTTATGTATTTATTGGGTTTTTACACTTCTGTCTTGTTTGAAAGTGATGAGTCTGTTTGTGTTTGTATGTATTGAACATGATTGTTGGGGGTCACGTCCCCCTGCAAGCCCCCCTTAGTGGCGCAACTGAAATACTCATTTATTTCAGGCATTTTAATCATATATATAAATACATATATACCAGGAATCTAATTGCAACTCTCTCTGTATTCCTTTGGGTTCTCTGTAAGTAGCTGCGTTTCCATTAACCATAAAACTGTGCAAATTGAAATTACAAGAATAAATTTGCTTAATGGAAGTGTGCCACTTAAAAAAAAAAAAACTCACATTTTTCAATAAATAGTTTTTACGTTAGGTTGGGGTGGTGTTTTTCTTCTTTTAGCTATATCAAAACAGATGTATTTTTGAAAACACTTTTTTTGCATCTCGTGAGTCACATGATTATGTTATTACTGCTGGAAACGACAAAGACGACAACAGGAAGTAGTTTTTTGTCATTCGAACGTGTTGAATCCATGGCTTTTCTGTAAAATCACCAACTACAAATTCCCCAAAACTCCGCCGATGTCTGTTTTGATGACTGATGCATAAATTATTAATATAATCTCATGTAAATTAAAAATACATCTGTCATTTTTAGTGAACAAATTTATTCATGAGTGATTTTAATTCTATCTTATTTAATGGAAACACCGCATTTGCAAAGCAGAATATTGACAAAAATTTGCGCACATTTGTTAGAAAGCACAGCTACTGAGGCAAAAGCTCCTGATTTCAGGTCTTTAAAGTAGATATCAGCTTCCATTATGCACATAAGATCTATTTTCTATCTGCTGTCACTTTCTGTGCCCCCTTGTGCTGGGAAGTAGAGCTTGCTCTCAAGTTACCCCTGGGAAAACCGTCATGGTGGGAGTCCAACAGGTGATGGTTTTGATAGAGAGGCTTGTCATAACACAGAAGCGCCTCATCGCTGGTCGACTACTCTGCTAAATTAATTATACGTTGGGGATGACTTCAGGAGGTTATTTATGGCAGTTCTTGAAGAACAGCGGAAAGGGCATCCCCCTCGGAGAGAATGGGAGTTTCGGGGAACCGTTTGTCCTGACACAGGGCGACGTAACTTTGACATGTGGACTAAACAAAGAAATGTGAGGTCAGTCAGAGTTTGGCCCTTTTAAAGGCTCCTCCACATCTGTGAGTCAATGTCAACATCGGCATTTTAGCGGTCTAATAGATAATGGAGCAGGTTAAGAACACAAACATGTAGCTAAGCTGTGACTCAGGAATGCTGACTTGGTTTCTGTCTCCGCTCTCATTCCTTCATTCCACCAAGTTTGCATTTTGAATCACAGGAAACGGGGCATGTTTGGGATACAGACAAAAGAGTAAAGCCCATTCTATCTTTTTATTCCAGTTTATCCCGGACTGGTTCTCAACAGATTTATGTACTGGCACGCAGAGGTACCTGTGTTGACTGGGGGAAAAGAGAAGATTTTGCAACTGTAAGACTGGGAGGTCAAACAGTGTTAATTGGATCTCATCCTTTTCTCCTTAATGACCAAACACTCACAGCTGTTCCTGAGGAAAATGTTCTGGTTCAGCACTTTCCTGGGGCTTTCTCACTATGAACTCAAAAGAAATTTGACCCAAATCTAATAACCAGGGATCTTCGACCGTCTGGGTCTGCAAGAGTTAACTTAGACTGATGAAGCGTCACTGAAAAACATCAGAGGACACCTTTGTGATCTTGGTGAGGATTTGCTTTACTCCCATATCCGACAACATCCTTAGAGATGGTAGAAAAAAAAAAAATCCAATTGAAACCCAGAACGCCTTCCCTGAGATTAAGCTCCTGGGAAGGGAGGTTAAGACGTCTGAACGGAGATGAAGAGTTCAAACTGCCATAAATTCTTGGCGCAGCAACGTGAACCGGAGAGCAGCAGGATGGTTAATGAACACGTCCTGATCTGCCTCGCTTCACCCTCTGCTGGAGTTTCCCACAGACTCGAGTGCTGTTTTTTTTTTTTTTTTTTTTTCTCAAGTTATATTTTGAGCCCTGAAAGCAATTGGTGCAACTTCAGAGGCAGAAAATAGAAGCAATTAGGGCACTTCTTCCTGACCAGCAGAAACGATCAAGAGAAGCCTGGGTAGAGGGTAAAGACTTCTTGGGGATGTTTTGGCTGTTGTTTGTGTGAACGGATATATTTTCTGAGCAGATGGCATTCCTTCGTTTCAAACCCATGACCAAAACTAATTTTGGTTCCCTAAAGGTTACAGGTTAGGATAAGTGAATGGGCTGTACAAATCATGTCTGTTACATTTTTTTTGCACAAAATTATTCATAGATTATGAGGTTCTACTTATTCTGAGCTCCTTTTAGAATGAGTTGATTAGGGTCACTACCCTTACGCTCACATGTGAAAACGGCTGCAAACAGACGCGCAATTATACATCTTTGAAAAGCGGAAGTGGAGCCTCCTGCACAACCAGCAAAAATGCAGCAAGTGGTTTCTGGATGGTAAGCCAACTACAAAACTGTTGTCTTTTCCAGCAGCCATTGTACAGCTCATACAGCGGTACAGCTGACCAAAAGTTCTGGAGTTCTGCATGGGTTGCTAGGTGACGGGATGGGATTTCTAGCTAACGGCTGAAAACTATTAATGAATTATATTATAAATTATTTTATGTAAATAATATGTAATCATTTTTTAAATATTTGTTGAAACTGTCTGTATATCATGACAGTTTGGTCCTCTGCCTTCTCCCAGTGCTCCCAGTGCTATCTAGAAACAACCAGCGCTGACAATCACCCCTCTGTGTGGTACTGCTCATTCCATCCTCCCCTTCCACCACTTGAATGCTCAGGCTAGTTAGCAAAGCCACTGATGACGGTGGATAAATGCTTTTCCTGCAACGGTCAGTTGTTCCTCAGCCATCAGAACCTTTAATGGTGAGTACATGAGGTTGATTGACAGCACTAAGCCACTCCTCCTTGGTTGTTTTCGGGAGCAGAGCATTTCGTCAAACGGCAATAGCAGCTAAGGGAGGAGATCAAACTGATTTAACAAATATGTAAAAAACATTTCTTATGAAAGCTACATACTGCAGCTGTAAGAGATTAACCTGTTAAATCCCACAGTATTCTCACACAGACTCAACTCTCGCACGTGTCTGGGCCTCTGCCCTCTGTGTTTGGTGTCACCTGATTAGAGGCTTCTGCAGTTTCTCTCTGACATCAGTCTCTGACCCCACAGGGCCTTCTTTGCATTCAGGGCCCTTCATTAGACCCCTGCCGAGTGTGACCACTCACCCAGGGAGAGGAGGTCATCGCCCAGCTTTTTGCTAATCACAGCCTGCCCTCCAGAGCGGCCGAACCCCCCCCGGCCCTCTGACCGCCTCCCTCCACCAGCAGCTGACAGGTGGATCAACGCGCTCTTTGTAGAGCCACCTGAAGGCTTGAGTTTTTTTCCCCTGCATCTGTGTTTTGTCTTTTTTGTTGAAGTTGATTACAGGGTGAGAGCCAATGAGTCAGAGAGCAACCCTTGTTTGGTTTAACACAGCTGGTCTTTATTCATTACCTTTTTTCTGTTTATTTATCTCTTTTAAGATTAAAAATGCACGGAAATGTTTTCTCATTAAGAGGCTATAGTACAATTTAGCCAGCCTTCTGATTAGCGCTGGGTTTAATATACGCTATTAGAGCAGGTGTGTGAAAGAGTGTAAGGTATGGCCCCATGCTGTGCTGATGAGGATCCTCAGGCTCTAATTCAGCTCAGCCTGCTTTTATAAATTAAGAGGATAATGATACAACACACTCAAAGAGAGAACAAATCTACAAAATCTGGCAGAAAAGTTTAAATATGTTCTGCATATTTAAGCTTTTGTTTGTTTTTTATCCAGATGGCTCAGTAACCAAACGGTTTCAGTAATGTTCATATAAAATCTAAATACCCTGTTAGGCTAGCAGAGTCTGTGCATCCAAAATGCTTCTACAAAGCTTAATAATTAACACAGGTTATCCTGTTAGTTAATCTGTACAACAAACACTGCCTGCAAGCTGTTGGTGACTTTTTTCCTTGATATGTGATGTTCCCACGTTGACTTCTAGCATCATGTGCTGAAATACTTTAGTCTCTACTATAATATGTTTCTCCTACAAGTTCTTATCCATTGCTGCTTTGTCTTGAAGCAAAGTTTTCTGAAAAAAACAGCAACCAAAAAATTAACTAAGCAGCTTGTTAGCTTTGTAGCTGTGAGACAATATAAAACCAGCAGTTACCAGCGTTCTAAGATGTGCGACATCTCAGTCACAATAAAGGAGTCAAAAACTCAGGAATTTTGAGATTAATTTCTGAAATGTTCTAGAAAGTTCTGAGCTCAAAACGTCAAAATTTGTCGTCTTTTTTTCCAATGACATTTCTGAGATTAATCTAAAAATGTCTGTATTTTTTGCCAAAAAACTCACTGGCTTTTTGACCTTTTGAAATTTCCGGGATTTTCTAGAAGATTTCTGTGATTAATCACAACATTTATGGGGGTTGTTTTCTTGAAATTTTTTTACCTTTTGAAATCAGAAATTGTAAGTTATTTCTAGAACATTTCTGAGATTAATCTAAAAATGTTGTTCTTTTTGCTTGCTAATTTTTTGACCTTTTGAACTCAGAAATCTCTAAGATTTTTCTAGAAAGTGTCTGAGATTAATCTAAAAAGTAATTTTTTTTACCTTGCAAATTTTCAACTTTTCATGCTCAAATAGTTCCAAGTTTTTTCTAGAAAATTTCTGAAATTAATCTAAAAGTTTCTGAGTTTTTGACAGAAATGCACTCTGCCATTTTTGCTAATACGCTGTCGTAGTTTGACTATAGCCTTTACACTCTCTGTAACAAAGTATACGTCAGCTCATTAAAATATTATCTCATTGTCTTTCATATGTTAAAGAAAGATGCCCACTCCCACGTTTGATCTGCTACAGATGCTTTACTTTGTGATTTTTTTCTTATCAATAAGAAGCTTCAGAGACGTGGAAACACCTGGTTCACTGAAGTCAGAGGAAAGAAAAGACGCCTGTGGCATTCAGCCTCTGCCCATAGCCAGGATGATGATCGTCTGCACACCTGCATACAGTCTGGACACTGAGATCATTCACTTTAACTTCAAATATCTGCCTCAGACTGTCTGTCAGGGGAGTCATCTGACTGGTCTGTGCTGATAAGTAAAAAGAAAAAAATCCCTGAAGACATCCAGACCATTGGATCAAAAAGATTTTTTTAAACTTTGGGGGATTTTTCCATCAACCATGTTAGATTTAAATACACTGAATGTACTTTCCTCCAATTTTTAAGCATGTAATGACCTTCTTGGTTGTTTGAGGTTATGGTTCAAGATGTGATGATCCACATTTAGGAAAGCCTGAACACTGAGAGGTCTGCATAGCTGTGTCATTAACACGGGGCGAAGAGAAGAAATGACTCCACCCAGATGGTGCTGCTGACTGTCCTCAAACCTCCCACCAACTTCATCAGCTCGGCCTGTGCCACAGCTGAGCGATGTGGAAGCAATTACAGCGGTAAGCAGGGGAGCGTGCAACATGGGCACGATGAAGTCATGTCTATTTCAACCTGAGCTGATTCAGGAGGCGGGCGGATTCAACGACTTCAGCAGAAAACGCCTGCTACAAAGCTTCACAATTAGCCGTTTACTGTAGAAGTTACACAGGTCTAAGGAAGGATGTTGTCAGTGTGGATTATGGGATGTGTTGGAAATGCACAGTAGGAGCTTCATCTTTCATTTTGCATGAACCAGAATGCCTATTAATGATGCATGAGAACCGAATGTTCCTGTAAAAGACGTATCCATCTGTTTCAACGCACGTTTTCTGAGGCGCTTTGTGTTTCTGCCTCCAGCTTAAATTGCTAACTGGTGAGCACCTCTCCCCATGTCTGCTCTTCCTTCTTCTATTTGAACAGATAAACCAACAAATTCTTTACATATATAGGCTGAATAAACCATTGCAAATCAGTTTTTTGTCTTGTGTTTTAACCAATCAAAATGTTTCAAACTAACCATCTGTCTGATTTATACTATTTTCTGATGGTTTATCCCCATTTTGGCCACTTAAATCTTACTAAACATGACACATTAGGAGCCCTGACCAATCTAAATAGTCCATATGCTACTTATTATTTATCTGAGTCACATAACCACATTTAATTACAGTAAACTGAGTAAATTTTCTAGTGTCAGAGCACGTATAAATCAGGGTACAAAGTGACCCAAGATACAAAAGACACAAAAGATGTCATTTCATACCCAAAAGATTGGTTACAAAACAACAGAACAACTACAAAGTAACTTTATGACCTACAAATCGCTAAAGCTTTCTAGGAAGCACAATAAAATTTGAGGTTAAACACTAAAATCCTGGCTTTGTTACCATTATTAAGATAAGATAGTCCTTTATTAGTTCAACAAATGGGAAACTTAAGCAGAAGGGAAACATGACAAAATAAGAGCTCCAGAAATGAAAAACAACAGAATAAAAAACAATGCAGCGTAGAAAAAGAACACCATAGAGTATAGATATAAAATATGAGTATGTATACAAAAAATACAGATTTTTATGGGTGGTGTTTGAATCAGCTAACATATAGTTTTGCAGTTTTTCTGAGTTAATTTATACAAGTGTGATTTAAAAAAAATATTAATCTACTCTTTCTCTACAGCTTCACATAGATTTCCAGACGCATCCGGTGTCCTTTGAAGGACCAAACCTTTGTTGACCGGGTAGATTCGTTGACCGCTAAAAAGGTGAGTTGCTATGAAATCGGTGAGTCGCATTTGGAGGAATCTGTGGAGTCAATTGACCTTCAAACATGACCTTTGAAGAAAGCGGCCCCTGAATTTGGACACACCCTGGTTAAGCCCTGCTTGCTCGTTTAGCTAGCTTAATGATAAATACATCATAGGAAGGGTTTTCCCAAATATTTGTTTCTATTCAGAAATAAAACCAGGCCAGAAAATGTTGTGGAAATTCACATTCTCACTTGAAAAACTTGTCGGTTTATGTCTGCTGTTTTGTAAAGCCCCCAAATTTGTATGTTCTTGCCAAAGATCAGTAAACTCTGCCAACAAAACTGTCAGCCATACCAATTTGTCCAAACAGGATTGCAAAAGTCTTTCTTTTTGATGGCAAGCAGACAAATTCATGCATAATTTTCAAACCTAACTGTGTACACAAATTGCATAACTGTATACATGCATTCTAAAATTGAGGGCACAGTTTATAAACAGTGGATGGATCTTTGGAGCTTTATATGTTTAGAGAGCAGCTGGCACTAGCCAGGCGCCATACCAGATGAACTTCAACGTTTCAGGGCTGCAGAATTTGGCTCTGGATTATTTCCAACCTTTTGTATCCAGAATTTTACATTTTGTTCGCATCTGTTTCTGTGTCACACCCAAAAAGAAACCCCATTACATAGCTACATGCATACTTTTTTATCCAAACCTACAAAGCACAGTTGTGTTTCCAAACATCATTGTTTTTTTCTGGCTTGAACACATTGGCAATTAATAAATAGAAAAGAAAAGAATAAAAACAACAATTGTTACTAGAAAGAGATTAAGGTCAATGTGTATGTAAACAAAACCGCCTCCATTTCATACTCATAAACAAACTATTTCCATCTTTTACCTTAATAAATGCATATCAGCTTATTTTTCTTGTGAATTTTACTCTTCATTAAATGGGTCATAAAAATGCTTAATCTTACCAAGTAGTTTTCGTTTAATTTATTGGGCAAATGTCTTAGTACACTTGAAATGACACAAAACTTACCTACAAGTAACTTTTCAGCAAGATATGTGAGCTTGTTTTAAGTCAATAATTCCCTAACATTGATAAAAAGTACCAGTTTCACTGCCATATTTGATCACTTTCAGTGATAAAATCAACATAAAGGAATATAAAGGAATTATTTACTTCAAATAAGCTCCTATAACTTGATGAAAAGTTACTATTTTATGTTTTTGCAATGTAAAAAATGTCCCATGATAAACAGCACTGTTTTGTACCCAAAATAACTGCAAACAGCAAAATGTGAAATGATCATAAACTATCAAATTCCTATTTTGTTTTGTCAAGGAGCTCACTACACTTGATTTAACCAACATTTGTGTCTATTTAGAGAATTTCAAGACTGAGAAGTAATGCTTTGATTTTGTAATTTCTGTAGTAGGTACTGTAGGTTGTATGTTGCCAATTGTACACGTGAAAAGAAAGCAGGAGCTGCCAAGTTCATTTTAAAGCTACCAACTTGGACCATTCATAAAGTCCATGTATTTATTTCCAAATCCAGATGATTTTATGGTCCTTGTCCAATATTTTTTTTTTTTCCTACCCTTCCTTCCAGGAAGACGTCATTATTGTTCACATGGGGTGTTACAAAGAGCACAAAGTATTTCTTCCAAGAGTAATCAAAGTCCTTAGTGGCTGCGGTTCAGCCAGACCCTGATGAGCTGAGGTGGATCTGTTGAAAAAGAGCTGGTCGCGCCCATGACGGCAGCTCCTCAGGGAGTTCAAGCCCGTTCTTACTCATGGAAACGTTCGTGTTAACTCGCACAAGCGTACCAGGAGACTCAAATGTTCCGGGCCGTGTCCGTGTCCCCTGGATGCAGGGGTGGTCTGGTGGGGGGGTAACTGTGGGTTGTTGCTCCCTATAGATTATGTGCGTGAGTCAAACTGGAGAGGGACGGCCTGAGGGACGGGGGCGCTTGTCTTGTAAAAGGGGAAGTTTCTGACTTAAGAGCTTCTGTACCTAGACAGAATGCACACACAGGTCTGTGCCAATTCGCTAATAGAAACCAGACCCAACTCTCACATGAGGAGGGAGGTTTTTATAGAGGTTCCCCCCGGAGGAGTGACGAAAGAGTGGAGGAGGTGGGACGTGGGGAGAAAATGTAAGGCATAAAGAACTGAGCAGATAAAACTTTAGCTGTTATTTGCCCTCAGGATGTGATAAGAGCTCAAAGTCCACATTTGTAAAGAACAACAAAATCTTACCAAGCATTTTTCATCTAGTTTCTTACCACACTCGAAATAAGACAAAACTAACTTACAAATAACTTTTCAGCTAGACATAGGAGCTTGTTTTAAGTAAATTATTCTTTATTATTGATAAAAAAAGAGAAAGTACTAGTTCCATTGGCAGATTATTTCACTTTTAACATGGAAAAGAAAAGTGAAATAATCTGCCAGTGGAAGTAGAACTTGGTTGCTAGGTGACGGGCTGGGCCTGGCTGTGGTTGCTAGGTAACGACGCAGTCCCTGGCTGCCAGTTGTGAAATAAGTGAAGTAGTTTGCTAATGGAACTAATATTTTTTAATCAATATTCTGAAATTATTTACAAAAAACAACTCCTATATCTTGCTGAAAAGTTTAAGTTTGAGTAAATAATTCCTTAATATTGGTGAAAAGGTATTCGGTCCACTGGCAGGTTATTTCAAGACATTTTTCCCCTTGTTATAAGTGAAATAATCTGCCAGTTGAGCTACCGTAATACTTTTTCACCAATATTACAGAATCAAAACAAGTTCACATATCTTACCGATAAATTACTTGTAAGTTATTTTTGTCTTATTTCAGGTGTACTAAGATATTTGCACTGGAAACTAGACAAAAATTACTGAATAAATTTTTGTGTTTTTGTTGTGTGTCTCCCATTTCACCATGCATTCACAGGGTTAGTGCTGGTAGAAAGAGAGTTCCCATCACTCTGAACCTAGATATTATAATAAAGCTCAGTCTGCGCTAAATATCAGGAAATTCTCCACTGCACGATAATTGGTTGGTTGGGTTTTAAAGGTAAAGCTTTCAATTACAACAACATTCACATACAATCATTCTCTTTCAACTCTGAACTGGACTCAAACAACTAATACTAGCCAACAGAGAAAAAAGCTGAATTCGCAAGGAGAAGGTGGAGTTCCTACACAAATTGAGCAATTGTGAAAGTTGATCAGATGACTCATAGCTATGATTGTTTTTTAAAGGTTTCTTCTCCACAGAAACAAACCTTTGACCCTGGATTGAGTAAACCTTGGATTGAAACACTCCACATCAGGTTATATTAAAAATGACTTTGGAGAATGAGTTTGTTTTCAAAAAATGGCTCTAAGTGTCCAAATTTCTAACACTTATTCTACCAAATACAGGATTGCAAAGAAACTTGTAACAAAACGTAATGTTTCGCAATTATTTACAGCATTTAGATTTACAGTATTTCTGTGAATTGTATTTCACAGAAACTGTGAAATACAATTTAGCAATATTTCTTCCAGTCAGTTGTCATTTTCTGATCAAATTCATCACTCAACTGTTTCAGGAAATTACTTAAGCAATGGTTGTTATATTACCAAAATTGTCTTGAATAATTTTTTTATAATTTTTTTCTTGTAGATGTGACTTGCTTATCTTTGTATTATAAATTACACTACTTTTAAATATACATTGGAATCTGTTAAAATTATATGTATTGTTATGCATGTTAATTGTTTTTAAATCCCTTCCATCAACCGAGGACTACAGATGAACATTAGATTATTTGTTTAAATCTGGCATACTTACATGATGTTGAATACAGAAAAATTCACTGAAATTTAATTTATTTTTTGTAGTTTAAAGCACTTTGAAATGCCTTATTTCTGAAATGAGCTATGCAAATGAACCTGACTTGCAGTTGCATCCCATCAGAGATTGCACTCAAAATGGTGATGGACATTTATCGTATCGTTTATCATGTATCGTGAAAAAATTCATATCATGGTAAGAATTTTGGTGTATCACTGTCTAGATAAATTTCAATTAAGGATGTCAGATAAAAAACAAAAGTGACAGTAGTAAAAATTTTATTTTTACTATTTTCTCCACTATTCGTTTCACTACAGCATCATCAGTAAAATCAAACATGTAGTCAAATGCAGTTGGAGTGAGCAGTTTAGTGATATAAATCGCATTTCTTTAAGTAATTGGTGTCATAAATGGGAATGTTTTTCAAGAGCAACATTTGAGTTTGTGGTGATATGAATGCTGTGCCATAAAATGGAGGTAATACATTTTTTTTTTTTTAATCATAATTACGTACGTTGGATGGATGGATTTAAGCTGCTGTTGCTTTTCTGTCATCTCAAACCGCCCTGCCCATTCTCCCCTGACATCAACAAGGCGTTTTCCGTCTACACAGCTCACTGGATATTTTCTCTCATTTGGACCTCTGCCTATAAACCCAAGAGATGATTATGAGTGAAAATCCTGGGAGATCAGCAGTTTCTGAACTACTCAGACCAACACGTCTGGCGCTAGCAGCCATGTCTGATTAGCTCAAAATGGCACTACAAGTGCTTCTGAGGCTCCTTCTGGTCTCTTAATTTTTGACCCAGTGTTTAGTTTAAATTTCCCAACAGCATGAACACAGCAGCAAGAGTTTTGCTTCTCTTTTTCTCCTCTTCTCTGCATCATCCTAAAAACAGAGGATCACTTCATTAATTTACTACTTCCCTTCAATCTGTGTCAGGCCTTAAATAAAGACAGTGAGTGCTGAACACAAAGATGAATATCACAGAGGAGCTCAGGGCCTTATTTAGAAGACCAAGGACTGAGTCACAAGACACCGGCATCTCAATTTCTCACATGGGAAGTTATTAGGAAGAATGAATCACAAGTTTAAAACAAACATTTCTGTATCTTTTCTCAGCAGGATTTGTATGAGGCAGGTCTTCCCTGGACGGTCATTTTCCCCCTGGTGTGAGATATTTAGTCTCTTGGTGGAAATGAATCAGCATTCAAAACAAGGCTGCCACTTCTAGGAGGGCTCTGGAAATGGAAGAGTCATCATTTCATTTGTCTGCCAGCTGCTTTGTAAACCTGATTGGCTTTAGCTTGCAGTACAACAACGTCATCCTGACTTTGTGCTACGAGGCCTATTTATGGTTCCCTTGTCTGGGTCTATTCATAGGACAGTTCAGGTCGAAGTCAGCCGGTGAAGTGACAGCATTCCACACACACTTAAGAAGGAAAACACATAAGCAGTAAAAGTTAATGTGCTGAAGGGACAATGAAAAAGGTTTAGCAGTGAAATCTTTTCATTCCTGTTGTCCTTTTTTCTCTAGAAAGGCTGAACTTGTATTTAGGGACGAGGAATTGAGCTGAGGAAACTCAGATAAACATTTCCCTTTTCTCTTATCCTGCATCAAGTCAGGAGACACACTAAAGGTAAAGTAAGGTAATTTTTTTTATATAGCACATTTTCAGCAACAAGGCAGTTCAAACTGTTTTTCATGAATTAGAAGAAAATACAAACAAAACAAGAAGTAAGGATAACAACCAAAAAAACCATGTTTCATTCTTGTTCTGGGTTGTTAAATACTCCACAATTTATAAACTAACAGGAATTTCCAATATTAAAAGTATAAAGCTTGTTTTCTTGTTTTTAAAAAGTAATAAGTAATAAGTCACTACGGGGAAGTCACTACAGCTGTTATAGCTGGAGTGTTGGTGGGTTTCATAAAGCCCTAATATTTCTTATATCAAATTACAGTCTTTGTGTGCTCAAGAAAATGCAGCTTTTGGTGTTACAGCTACCATTATCATTAGAGTGGAGACATAAATACAGATAAAGCATGTTGCAGAAAGCTTAGTTGAAGTAAAATAAGCCTGAAAATTAATATGTCTTCTCTTTCTGGACTTTCATCGTAAGCAACAGAGCATTTTATTCCTCAGCTCAGCAGTAGGAAGACTCGGATCGTTCTGCCATAAAACCCGGATGTGTGCATGTGAAGCTGAGCCAAGCATTCCCAGTAAGGGTCATTTCCTTGAGTTTGGTCCATGAATACGAGGCAATTAGAAAACAATGTGATTCTTTTTGTTTGCTGTTTAACAGAGCAGCCATACACACTCTGGTTAAGTTGGTATCAAGTATTAATGTTCTTATATGCAGAAAGTTTGCAAAGATTTTCCATGAAGATCCCAGAGCTGGATTTAGCAGCAGTAAAAATACCTGGCTCTGTTGCTTTTGTTCGAACCGGTTCACTAATAGTTGTAGAACAAACTGTTAAGGCACACGTGTCAAACTCAAGGCTCGCGGGCCATATATGGCCCGCCAGAACATTTTATGTGGCCCTCTAAGCTGTAGAAATAGAATACTTAAGATAAGAGTTGTGTTTTTAAATATTATTTTATCAATCAAGTGAACAGTTTTATCTGTGTTGTTCCAAATTAGATATATGTGAAAATATGTTAGCATTTATTTAATTTCAAGAAGCTGTCATCAAATATATAACAGCTATTTATTAATATTTTAACAATCTTTTAACAAGTAGTTTCATCAACATATTTAGTCACAAATGGCTTCTTAATCTTGATGTGGCCCAATATGAAGATGAGTTTGATAACCTTGTGTTAAGGCTTTTAAAGAATAACCATCTGTAGATATGTACTGTCACAAATTATCCCAGAAGGTATTGCAATAAACAATAATATTGTTGTTTTGAGACCATTTTTAAATAATTTAAAAGGTAATCTCCCCTCAAAGATCAATACATTTTCATTTCTAGCAAACATTTAACTCTGGAACCGGAAGACGTTTTAAATATCCAATATAAATAAACAAAACAACTGACACATCAAATAAAATGGACACTGAAGTCTCTGTAAACAAAATTATGTTTCTATAAAGGGGTTTGTTGAGACTAATGCAGCAGACTGAAGCTTTTTGTCATCCAGTGTTTGGTAGAAAGAAAGAGAGATAAGAAAAACAAAAAGAAACTGATTTGTTGTGCATTGGATTGTATTGTATTCGACTTTATTGAAGTATATCAGAGTAAAATAGTATTAATCGTGCAAATCATGCATTGCTTTCCTTCCACTTCACATTTTTGCTCTAGTTTCTTTTGGTCTATAAAATCTCTATAAGGTGTGTGGCTTTAACATGACAAAATATTGAAGGTTTTTGCAAGACATCTTTACCGGATCCATCATTGGATGCATATTGCACTCACTTAGAGATATCTTCTGGTGCCATCACCATCCAGCTTCAGCAGACCACCATGGGACGTAACCTTTCTGTGACTTATACATTAGATGAGCGAGAACCCTGTGCATGGTGGGTAGCACCAGCTGATACTGCTAATGCATGGATCATAAACCTCTGATGGCTTCTATATAAGGCTGCCTGAGTAGATGACACCTCGGTGGTCTGGACAGCGTTAACTTCAGCATGGACTTATAAGGAGGAGGCGCTCAGATTAAAAGGAGTCAGGGGGGTTAGGTGCAACTTTTTAATAGACTTATTGTGAGTCACTTCTTAAAACATTGTGTTGTAGTGTTTACACAAGTTGTCACCTGTGACGTATGGCGCATTCTTGTCAGACCTCCGCATGGCTAACGGTTCGATGTGTTGTTCAGCGGCAGCGAAGCTGAGTCTGGGCAGGAAGTAACACACAATACATCAGGAAGTGGACAGACATGAGCGATAGAGCAGGAATGTTCCTTACCAGGGCGTTGGGCATAGCTAGCAGCTGATATATTCACTGGCTCAAATTTAATATATTAATTATTAGCCATACTGTTGAGTTTGTTAGATGCTACTTCTTTTTGTTGTGTTTTATTTTTTTTTTTGTAGTCAAATGAAATTGCACTCAAACACAAGATATATATGCGATAGGTTGGGTTGTAGTTGAATTGAAGAAGGAAAGAGTATATGTGAATAATCATAGCAGAAATGAAGGGAGTTGTTTTGGGTACACTGCAAAAGCACAAAATCTTACCAAGTATTTTTGGTCTAGTTTCTAGTGCAACACTTGAAATAAGACAAAAACTAACTTACAAGTAACTTTTCAGCAAGATATAGGAGCTTGTTTTAAGTAAATAATTCTCTAATATCCATAATAGTAGTACTTGTTCCACTGGTGAATTATTTGACTTATAACAAGATATTTTCCCCATTATTTGGTGAAATAATCTGCAAAAGGAACTGGTACTTTTTAATTAGGATTAAGGAATTATTGACTTAAAACAATCTTCTATATCTCTTTTTTAAAATGCTTGTAAGTTAATTCTGTCTTATTTCAAGTGCACCAAGCACTGGACAAAAAATACTTGGTAATATTCATTCATCTCTAAGTCATTTGTTCCTTTAATTCATACTTTGTCTGTGCCTGTTTGTAATGTGGCTTACTGGTTTTTTTGAGTAAATTAAGTATTTAGATAAATTATGGAGATGAATAACTACATATATCACATGTTTTATTTTTAGTTTACAATATTTTCTGCAAATTTTATATTAAAGCCCAACATTATAGCCAAATTTTATTAAAACGTGACTAATTGTGACTCAGGTTAAGCCAAAACACTTCTGAGCTACATCCTACTAGTGAGTAAAATTTGATGAAGTCACTTTTTCTAACAAAAGGCAATAAGCAAATTGTAGAAAATTGCTTTACAACATCTGTTGTCATTGGATACAAAAGGTCATCAAGGTGGGTCATCAAAATTTAAGAGGCATTCTAAAGAGAATAGACCTCTGCCCTCAAACAGATCTTAAGTGAAATCAAAAGGTCATCAATAAATTGTGAAACCACCCACTGAGATCTAAAGTAGCAATTGAGAAAGTCTAAGGAGTACAAATAAGGAAATGTACATGGACTATACTTGAAAAAGAAATCTTGCCAACCTCCACTCCAGCTGTGCTCCTTATTTATTGAAAAATAAATCTGGAGAGTGATTAGAGTCTTTGCATGTTTGCTTCTTGATCCAAGTATGCAGAATTTTCTATGAGTGGTGCTAAATATATGTCTTCCTTCATCTCTGTTGTGGTTTCGAGTAACATCAGTTTCTCATTGTCAAGAGGATTTCCAAAGTTACCACAATACATGTAAAGGCCTGTCTAAAAGAGTGATGAGTCCTCTTCAATCACCCAAATATAAGGATGTATGAGCTAAAAGGAGCAGGGGCTGATTTATTGTCTTGCTCTTTTTGCAATAAGATGCAGTAATAAGAAAGAAAGTGTTTATGTTTTGTCAGACTATAATAAAATAGCACCTATGTATAGCTGTTTTAGCTCTGGCACCAGCTGTTTTTGTCCCAGGAGGTCAGCTGCCACTGTTTCCATTGTGTGAAGCATGTTTGGTCGAGATAGTGGGTGTGGGAAAGTATCAGCAGCAAATTGGAGGGGATTTGTGCCTGGCTACATACATAGTCAGGTTTATTTGTGTGGCACATTTCAGCAACAGGGCAGTTCAAAGTGCTTTACATAATAAAAACATCATACAGTCACCTAATATGAAACAAGCAATAAACATTACATTTCATCAAAATCAGTAAGCAAATACAAATCAAATATGTTGATTAATGCTCCACTTGAAACTCAGTGTTTCAGCTATTTTGCAGTTTTCTGGAAGTTTGTTCCAGATTTGTGGTGCATAGAAGCTGAATGCTGCTTCTCCATGTTTGGTTCTGGTTCTGGGGACCAGAAGACCTGAGAGATCTGGAAGGTTGCTATGACAACAGCAGATCTTTAATGTAGTTTGATGCTAAACTGTTCAGTGATTTATAAACTAACAACAGTATTTTAAAGTCTGTTCTCTGTGCTGTGGGGACTTTAGATCCGGGGTGATGTGCCCTGTCTGGTTTTAGTCAGAACACCAGCAGCAGCGTCCTGGAGCAGCTGAAGCTGTCCAATTTTTTAGGCTGACTTGAGAAGACACTAAACACATGCATGAGTTTCTCTAGGTCAGAGGTGTCCAAAGCTGTCAAGTTGAAAGCAATCGATGGCCACAAAAGAGAGATTTTTAACATAAAAAGTTGTGGTGGACCAGATTTTTCCCCCCGGACCTTGAGTTTGACGCATCTTGAGCTTGCATGTCTTTCTTTGTGACTTCTGTTTTTAAAGGTGTCTAACATTTTACACTGCCTCTTAAGAAAATCGCATATTTAGACAAATGATTCCACTGAGGCTGGACTGAGACCAAATTGCTGCAAAAATATCAGTTGCTGCTGTAAATACAGGCCAGAAATGCATCTTTTTTACCTGTCTGTGTGTGTTACTGCCTGGTTGTAAGTGGGTTTAATTTCCCCCTACGACAAATTGCATGTTGTTACTTTACTACCCTGCTACCTCGACTGATTTGCAGACGTATATAAAAACTCCAATAGAGCTGTAAGGTGGTTTATGACTGATTTAGCAAGACAACTTAATAACATAAAAGATAATCCAAACATTGTTTGGATGATCTTGTTTCACACATGTTTTGTGGATTGACAGATGTGGATATGGAGAGGAAATAATAAGGCATAAGGGTGGGTGGTGTTTTCCTTGTAAGGAGCCTTTTGCATGTTTTCTTCCTCTAAAACAATCAAATGATTCATTTAGTGATTATGTTGCTAAGAGCTTGTGTTGGAAACAATGTTGTGTCCACTCAGCAACACCGGTCAGCCCTTCATGTGAAATCTGTCATCCAGCATGAAATGTCTCAGGGTGTCTGGAACATTCAGCTACACCTCATCACACTTCCTCTTTCTGCAAGTTTTAGAGGAAAAACAATTGGAAGCTGAAAGAGCGCGCATGTGTCTGTGATCAGCTCTGCTCAGCGAACAAACCTGGTAACACAGGAAGCACGACTAGGCTTTTACAGAGGTGGAATTTCCTCCCACTAAGATGTGTATCGCTGCCTTTTTACTGTTGGAGCAGAGGAAAGGGGAGAAAGGAGCGTTTTCATTCTTTGTTCAAAAAGGAACCTCGCACAAAGCTTTCAGCTGGTAGTTTATATTAAGCAACATTCTTTCATTCCTCTCAAGGACTTTCTGTGCCTTGCGCAATGTCAAAACCCCCTGAACTGTTTCACATTTTGTCATCTTACAAGGCCAAAGGTCAATTTATTTTATTGGGATTTTGTGTGATAAACAAATTACTTTTTTGTAATTAGTGCATAATTACAAAAAAGAAGGGAAATTATGCATAGCTTTTTTTTATGTATTTATCAAATAACAGTAAACAGTTTTGTGATTCCCTTAAGAGGAAAATCAGTGTATTGCCTTGAAAAGTTAGTTAATGACACTGCTATACTGCATGTGTTTTGTATTGATCCAATACCAGGGCTAGTATTACCAATACCGATACTGATACTGATACTTTTAATCACCTTTTGGTGTTTTTCTGGTTTTTCCTTTGAATTATTTAGCTAAAACTTAGGATAGAATCTGTAAACGCTTATAGGTTTCTACAAAATAAAGTATATTTACATGTTCAGAGAGAAACCAAACAGATTTGTGTGACTTTTTAAATAAAATGCAAAAAAATATAACCTGAGAGCAAATCAAGGGAAAATATTTTCTGACGTGAGGTTGAGAAACTACAGAGATAAAATAAAATTTCAAAAGATCTGAAACTAAAATATCAATTTTACCAGCCGCTGTGCTGTGTGGCTGCTTTTGCATAAAGAATAGAAAAGCTGTTTAGCGTTCATAGAAAGATGTATCGAGCTAAGTACAAAATTATCATGAAAAAAAACGTGTTAGGCCAAGTTCACGATGCAACCTGAAGTGACCAAATTCCGATTTTGTGTCAAATCGGATTCTTTTAATTTATTTTTTGGCGTAGTTGTTCATACTTCCAAATATATGCGACTTGTATGTGAACTGCAAACGGCCATAAAATGTTCCGCATGCGCAGTAGAGGGCGCAATAACGTCACACAAAGAGAGCTGCTCAGTGTTTTGCCAACTGCCATAAGGAAGAAGAAGAAGAAGAAGAAGAAGTGCTCGGTGTTTGCGGAAGTAAACATTGATGCTAACGGTGGAGCATATTTTACGATTTTAAAGTTGTTGTCCGACCGGAGCCAGCATATATTTACGACTTAATCCTCGTTATCTAGTTGTTGTTTTTCTTCCCGCTTGAGCGTATCGGGACGCAGAATAGTGACGTTAGTCGAGTATCAATGACGTTCATCTCGGATGAACGCGAACTGGCCGTTCAGGTGCAGGTCACGTTTAAAACGATCGTATCGATTATCCAAGTACCCTGGATCGCAATCGAAAACAAATCCGACCTGTGCTGTTCAGACTGTCACGGAAACATCAGATACAGGTTTACCTTTCAGCAGGAAAATGAAATGTAGCTGTCCTAAATCTGAAGAATGTGAATCTGTAGTCCTTGCTTTGAAAGCACTAGGTTCACATATCTTGATAAGGAAGTGTGAAATAGTAGTAAGTAGTCATCTTCCTGCGGTTTTAGGTGTTTATCATGTTCCGCCCTGCTAAGTTAACAGCTTTGAGTGTTTACAATAGAGCTGTAAGGTGGTTTATGACTGATTTAGCAAGACAACTTAATAGCATAAACGATAATCCAAACATTGTTTGGATGATCTTGTTTCACACATGTTTTGTGGATTGACAGATGTGGATATGGAGAGGAAATAATAAGGCATAAGGGTGGGTGATGTTTTCCTTGTAAGGAGCCTTTTGCATGTGCTGTTCAGACTGTCATGGAAACATCAGATACAGGTTTGCCTTTCAGCAGGAAAATGAAATGTAGCTGTCCTAAATCTGAAGAATGTGAATCTGAAATCATTGCTTTGAAAGCACTGGGTTCACATATCTTGATAAGGAAGTGTGAAATAGTAGTAAGTAGTCATCTTCCTGCGGTTTTAGGTGTTTATCATGTTCCGCCCTGCTAAGTTAACAGCTTTGAGTGTTTACATTCTTGTATTCCGGTAATATATTTATACATATATGTACCAGGCCATATGAAAAGCCTCTCTGTCATTTCTATATTTAAAATAGTTGGCCAGCTGGGTCTTGCAAAATGTTCTACAAGTGTTTTGCTGCACTTCAGATCTGTTGCCATAGTGGCTGATGATGTCAAAGCCAAGGCATTGGAATAAAAGCACACCCATTTTTTTTTTTTTTTTTTAACGGAAAGGACTGGACGGAAAATAGTGTTCAGTTAGCCAGAGCAAATCAACAAGAAGAGAGCAGGCTCTGGCCTTGGGCACATAATCTACTTAATAAACGAACCCACTTGTTTTCTCTGGTCTGTAGGTTTGGCCGCTACTGGATGACACACATACACACAGAAAGAAGAGAGAAAGTACTTGAAAGGAATATTTCCCCTATCTAAAAATCTTATCTTTTACAGTTTAAATGAGTCTTTGTGGGTTAATAGATGGCATGAGAGCTGTTCAACCTGGTGGAGGGTGGAGAAGACGATGGAGAAAAACAGAAATCGGTTGTAGCTGTTTCAAAACTGTTTGCCTTCCCTCTTTTACCATGAGGTCATGAGGTTTTGTAACTGAAGCGGATTCATTCTTCCAAAGCTGCACTGTGGATGAACATGTGGTGCTTGAAAAAGTATTTACACCCCTGTAACTTTCTACTGTTTTCCAGTTCCAAACAGACACAGCAAAATGCTTAATTTTGAAGTTAAAGGTAAATTATGGATGTTTTTAAAAATAGTTTTAATAAATAAATATCTATTTGTATTCAATTCTCCAAGTCAAGCGTCATTGCAACTAGTATTTTCTGATATGTCTCAACCAGCTTTCTACATCTACAAAGTGAAATTTAAATCTGGACTTGGACTAGACCATTCACACACATGAATATGTTTTACCAAAGCCATTACTGTTGGGGTTTTTTGTCCGACATTAAATTAGACCTTCACCCCAGCGTCTTTGTTTTGCATTTGTTTCCATCTACCTTCACGGAGCAGTTCACGCTTAAAAACAAATTATGCCAGGAAACTTCAAACTTTTTGCTACGTGGGCCAATATCATCAAGTGAAACGTATTTGAAAATGGAAAAAAAAACTAAAATCAAGCAAAGAAAGTAGCCCGCCTTTTACTTTTTATTTAGCAGGAAAATTGTAGATCAAACACTTAAGAAGGATTTTGCATGTTTGCTGTATGAAAGGACAGACATTTAGTTTTCAAATTATTTTGGGCTCAGTTGAACAAATTCTTATTCTAAGGTGTAAGAACAGAACTTGGGTCACTTTCTTTCAAAATGCTTGCTGTAATAGCCAAGTTTTAAAAAATTACATAAAAGCTGATTTGGGTGCAGAAAAGTCGTTTTTTCAGTAAAACACTTTGGATAAATGTGGTTCTACTTATTATAAAAGTTTGATTGGAAAAAGATTCATGCTTTTTATGTTGTACTTAACATTTTCCATTGCAAGAAAAACACATTAATAATAATTTTATGCCGATTGAAAATAAAAAGATTATTTCTTTCTTGAAGTTGGAGTTGGGGGACCAGAAATATTCAGTCCATGGGCCACAAATGGACCCTGGGCCGCACTTTGGACAACGCTGTCTTAGGCTTTCAAGAAAAAGCTGCGTTTATGCTGGGATTAGTGGTCCAAATGCGTATGGTATTAACTAATTTTGTGAGGAGTAAAAGAGGCCTGCATCCACTTTCCAATTACCCTAAAATAAATGTAAAATTGACCTGATAAAGTGACTAAATCTGGAAAAGTTCCCATAGTGTGAATACTTTTGCTAGGTACAGTAAATAAAAACCATCCCCATGTGGCTGATGTAACATCATGTTCTTTTTTTTCAGGGTTTGCAGGGCGTAGGACTTCTAAAAAATATCAAGCCGTGACACTGGATGGAAACTTTCCACCACAAATCAGCTTAATGGCTAAACATGATGGATCTTTCAGTCAACCACAGCTTGAACTCTTCCACGATTCATCTATAATCTGCATCTTGAGAACCTAAAAACAGAGTAAGTGAACGAGACCCCCCTCTTGGATTAGGGCTTTGAACCATCAAGTGCCCCCGACAGCTGTGGACCGGCCCCTCCAGACGCCCCGGATTTCTCCAGTCGTGCTTTTCTTTGCGCGTCCAGCCACTTGGTCGGGTTATAAATACGAGCAAAGCTCGACGGAGAGTTCATGTTGCTTCTGCTGCTGCTGCCACACAGCCAAATTTGGCCCCTGCAGCGTTGAATTGCCGACGCTTCATATGAATCAGCTAAACCAACAGTCACTAATTCCAGCAAGCCTGGATTGGTTTATTAAAGGTCTCGACGGAGGGAGCACTTGTTTTCTGCAGTCTAACCACTTTCCTCCGTCTGGTGTGACTCAGAAGCAGGAGCTAGAAATCTTCCCACACCCCCTCCCATGTTCAGTACTCGGACACATTCAAGCCCCAGTCACATCCACACTGTAATTACACAGAAATACATATGGCTCACACGCTGGCTGATAAAAGACTAATTAGTATGGAGTTGTACAGATATAAGTCATTGCTTTAGGTTTTAATTTTGGAAGTGAAGTAGTAGTTGGTTCACTTTTGGCTTTGGAAATTTTTTTTAAGTAAATGTTTTCCTCCCAAACACCGGATCTCCATGAACATCTCTAAGTGGCTTGTTAAGTTTTATTTAGCTCATGAAAATTAGTTGAAAATGTTATTGCTTTCACCCATAGGCCTTGCCAAAATTTTGATTAAATACATATGGTGAATTTCAGGCTTAATTAAACCATTCTATCAAACTTCCAGGAACATTTTAACAGCAGTAGACACGTATTAGGACCATTAGATGAGAGAGGAAATCAATCTCAGAAATTTTCCATAAGAAACAATAAAATTTCTGAGTTTAAAAAGTTGAAAATTTGCTAGAAAAAACAAGGAAATCTTTAGATTGTCAGGATTTTTCTAGAAAAAGGATTAGAATTTCTGAGTTTCAAAAGTTGATATTTTATTACTTCTGAAAATTTATGAGATTTTTCAAGCAATTTTTTCAAACTCAGAAATTTCCATGTTTTCTCTTGAAATTTTCTGAGATTTATCTTAAAGTTTGGTAAATTTTTCTAGCATTTTTTTTAAACTTTGGAAACCCAGAAATTTCCATGATTTTTTCTTGAAATTTTATTAGATTAATCTTAAAAAGTTTTAGATTTTTCTAGCAATTTTTTGACTTTCCAAACTCAGAAATTTCCTTGATATTTTCTTGAAATTTTCTATGCTTTCTTTTTTTTTTTTTTTAAATTTACTCCTTTTTTTTCTAGCTGCAATAGCCCTAATTCACTGTTGCAGATGTATGTTCATCTTAGATTTAAAATGTTGTGCAGGTGTCAGAAATGCTTTAGATATGTCAGGTTAGGGCTGGGCAATATGACCTAAAATCAACATTATGATATTTTGAGCAGTTCACCTTGGTACCGATAAATGGACCATAGCACTAAACTCCAATAACCGCATTAAAGTTATTGTGAAGAAACCAGTTTGAGAAGGATTAGCCTCAGATTAGCTATGAGAAGATGATAAAATCCCATATTTGCTGTTTCTGGAATACCCAGAAGAGGTAATCTGACACCGACGACCATGCTGGATTCAAAATCACTTAAATCTACTTTCTTCCTCATTCAAATACTCAGTTTGAACTTTAGCAAGTCTCCTTTATGCCCAACTGAGTTGCTGCCATGTGATTTGCCTGCAAAGTGGCAGTAAACGGATTTACCTACAATATAAATAAAACCCCCAGTAGTTTTGCCTTGCATTGTGTCAACACTGTCACCTGTTTGTCGCCCTTTAACAACGTTTTAAGGGGCGCCTGGTCAGACATGTGACAGTGATGTTGCCGGGTTGGATGAGAAGTTTCATTGACCTTTCTATCACTTATCAGGATTCCTTCTCAGGAAACAGCTTTGATCTAAAAAGCTCTGGATAAGTGAAAGATAAAATCAATAGCAAAGATTGGGGATCCATTGTTCAGTCGGGTAATAATCTCCCCGGCGACACTTTGACCACCCTCGTAAAGTAGGTGGGTTAGTGGATCAGGAGTTCTTTCTCTCCTCTCTTTCTAGGGAATCACAAACTCCTCCTTCTCCAAACTTTGCTGTGGGAACTCCCTGCGTGTCGTGTGATTAGGTGAGCAGAGTGGGCGTGCGTCTGGAGACAATCGGAGTGGGCGAAGGCGAGAGGACGCAGCGGAGGAGCTGAGGAGCATTAATGAGATCCTGCCCGGTCTCATTAAAGGGATGCGATTTTAAGTTACAATTGTTCGGGATTCATCTTCGGATTAGTTAAACCGAAACCTTGGACTGTGTTGCAACCAAACTTTAGAGGATTATTGCTGTGGTAACAATGGGCTCGAAGCGATCACGCGTAAAGACGCCGGGGACCGCAGCCTTTGTCGTCCGCTCGTCCCTCTGTATCATCGGGCTTTTGGCCACTTTCTCTCGGCCTGCCTGCGAGGCGTTCAACCTGGACGTGGAGAACCCAGCTGTTTATAGCGGACCTGAGGGGAGCTACTTCGGATATGCTGTCGACTTTTATTTGTCTGAATCTGCCAGGTGAGTTTCTTACAAATGATAACGACAATAAACATGTGCAGTAAAGTTAAAATATAGAGTTTTTTCTTCAACTGAACTCTGTGTTGCGCGCAGTCAGTGAGTAAACTTTCCATTCAGCTCTGTTGAAGCCTTTGCCTCTAATTTCCTGTCAAAGTAGCACAGCCGAGTTTATAAAACATAATTCAGATTTAGTTTAGGCTCCAAGTTTACATCTGCGCGCATATGGGCACATGTCCTGCGCGCACCCCTGGCAGTAAATACAACTGACTGTAATTTGATATCTCCCGAGAAGCAGACTGGTGCCCTGATTGAATGACTCTTGGAATAAAACTAAAATAATTACAGTATGAAGGAGAGGAGAGGTCACGAGAAAAAAAAAAAAGATACGAACCTGAGTGAGGAACAATTTATGTTAAAATCGGTCAGAGAGGATAATCTTATTATCCAACAGAGTTAAATTAGTTTTTGACCTTTTAATATAAATTACATTCAGTAATCCGGTTCTCTGTGATGCTTCTTGGCTCAGAGGAGATGTGATCCCTGTGGCACTCGGCATGCAGTGACTGTCTCAGCATTCTTCCTGAAAGGGTTTTGGCATCAGTCATTTTTGGAATTTCAACTCTTGCATAAATGCCTGTGGTCATGTCTAATACCCCAGTGGTCTGTGGATAGCATAAAATGGATGGGTTGGGGGGGGGGGACAAATTGTAATTTCAGTGGGTGTCTATGCATTTGAATCACTATCTTATATAGGGAAACCTTGAATGTTGTTTTGAGTTATTATTAACAAAAGTTTCACTCAGACATGCAGACTTTCTGAGTGCTGTTTAACCAGCCGGCATGCTGGGATTGAAGAAAGGGCTTTGTGGCGTGTGGGCCGCCAGCATCAGCTTCGGTTTCCCTGTTTCTCCTCCCCAATTCTCAGGACGGTAGACCCTCAGACATGTGGGGAGACTCCACCACCGCATCTCCCCTACTTATCTCTTTAAAATCCTCTTCCTATTGGTGCTAATTTTTCTTCCTGGGAAACGACGGCTTTAGGAGGACGGTATGATTTAAGAGGTGACAGTTGTTTGCATAGAGCTTTCCCCTCTCCCTCATCCTGCTCCTTACTCCCTCTTATGCTGATGTCATTCTGCAGGGCTTTTTAATTCATCCATCGCCCAGACCTCCCCCCACTGTCTAGCCCCTCTCCTCATCACTTCCGGCCCCAGATGCACCAGACGTCATTTTACCGATGACTTAATCTTAACTTTCTTACAGTTGAATCATCATGCTTAAGTGGAATATATCATTGCTTTTACAACTTTTCGCCTGTCAGCGGGTGTTTAGGCCTGTAGCTCGCAGTAGTTTTATTCATTTCCAGAGCTGCGTTCAGAGAATGTAGCTGAAAGTAGAACAGAGGGATGACGTTCACTACTTTTCTTCATCAAAACTGGTGAAGAAAGTCTTCAGTTCTTCGAGTTCATAAAGAAAATATTTCATTGGCTATTTCTTCGACAAAGAGGAGAAAATCAAGAGAAATGTCAGAGAGCGGTATTTTGAAGACGTGGCAAACTGGCAACCTGCTGAAGCATTTAAAAGTCCCTGTCTGCCTGTAAATGCTGATGACAAAACTGCAATTCAAAGCATAAAAGTTCTTGTTTGGTTTGGTTCAGTTCTGATCGAAATGGTTACTGCTGTGCAGCAAGTTCCTCCAAACAATTCAACAGAATAAACCAACTTTATATGGCAGTGGATGATCTTGTCTGACCTTTCTCCATAATTCAATTCAATTCCAAAATACCTTTTGGATCCCAAAGGGAAATTAAGTTAATTTTTCCAAGGACACTGTCTGATATTCTACTGAAATTATGTCAGGCTGTCTTGGCCCAAAATTAATTACTTCAAGCCAAAGGTTGGGAAGAACATTAGAACTTCATTTGGTTTAGACACAAACAAAAAAAAGTCTTAGCTGAAGCTAATTGTCGTAGCTTCACATGAAACATTATATTTAGGAAAAAGTAATTTATTTAATGCAGTTGTGTGATGTTGGGTCCTGGCAGGCTACACATAAAAACTGCTTCAAAAGAAATCATTTTCTAAACTTTATGCTCACAAACAACACTTGCAGTCACCTTAGTGGTCTGGCTGTTGACTTTCTGCTGCTTTCTGTGACCTGAACTGTCCTCTCCTCATTTTTTTGTTGTTCCTTTCCAATGTTTTAATTGTTTCATAATCCTGGAGCAAACAGTGTTTCCAATGATAAGATTGCTTTTGTGGGTGAAGAGAATTATGTACTCTTGACCTGTTTACATTCATGGTGTAACAGCTGTAATTGTGTGGTGTCCCTTTAAGATACTTGGGTATTACTAATGATGTCACAAGTATGCGCCGCTGCTTCTCTGTAGTGAGCGTGGGAAGAACGTGCTACAGTTCGATACCTGGACTGAGACGGACATGTTAGCTCCCTAACTTTAGTAACGTTACGGGTTGTTTGGACTCTGCTCATTCTTCATGTTTGATAATATAGCAGCCGTTCAACCGGGCTTTGTAAGGTTGGTGAAGAGTGTTTATTAAAGGACAACACTGAGGAATTCCCAGTACCAGTGTGGTTGTGAGTTCTTGATCGTCCTGACTAGTTTGCCGCCTCCTCTCCTCCCTTAAACACAACCCAAGCGTTACCAGTAGATGGCCAGGCATCTGCTCATCGTATTCTTTCTAGAACTTTCCTGTTTTTGGTCAAGAAAATAGACTTTTCTATCATTATTTTGAGAGATTTCCAAACCGTGTTTATACAAACGCGTCATCCATATAGTTTCAGTTAAATATCTATTATAGAATTTTGTTGTAATAAATAAAGAACCATGATTTTACTTAAACTTTTACAAAAAGAAGATGGATGGAATTTCTTCAATGAGATGTTATTTGTGGAAAACAATATAAAAATTTACTAAAAAAAATTACTAAAGTATAAATAAAGTAATACTGTTGTGTAAATTGAATGTAATTATTCCATAAATAGATAAAAACAGCTTTAGTTTTTATATCTATTAGTAACAGGCATTTATTGTGAATAATCTCCTGAAAGAATGTATATTTATCGTTTCAATTATAAATTCCAATTGATGATGTTCGAAAACCGTATAAACAGACTGTACTGTCAGAGTTATTTATACTATTTCCCCTACTGTTGGTTCCATTAGAGCATCAATAAATATGAGGACTACATGTGGTGCTTTGACTGCAGAAGCATGCAGTTGCCTAAAAAAGTCTGAAAAGAAGTTGTAAATACTTTTTTAATATTATAATAAATACCAAAACATATTGTCATAAGAATTTAACAGCCCCTAATATCTCTGTTGTAATGTTTTAGTTGGTTCTTTACCATTTTAGCCAAAGTTATAACTGTCTGAAGAGCCTCTTGTGGCCCCGGAGCCTCAGGTTGAAGACCCCAGGTATAAGCAAAACATGAGTAATGTTCTAACACAGAAATTTCTTACAGCTCATTGCCCTGTAATTTTCCTTTCAGTGATATGTATTCACAAGTCAAACAAAAAAAAAAGGCTTAGAAGGCAGATTTAAGTCAGTGACTCATTCCTTTATCTGCAAACCACAGATATCTGCCACTTTTCATCCACAGTTGTTTCAAGATTTACACATCAAAACATATCAGATGTGAAGTGAGTTGCTTTTATCTCATCTCTCACCAACGCATCATTTACACCCACGCTTTGGAGAAGTGTGTAATGGGGCAGTAGCTGTAAAGCCACAGAGGTCAGTTCAGGGTTGTATAAAACGATTCTTTGTGTCAGGGCAAGTTTCTATCAACCCAGTTATGTTGATGAAATTATTGTGCCTCTTTAAAAACATATTTAGTTCAAGTTGGTCCAGCAAAGTGGTTTTCAAAGGTTTTATTGCAGCTCCCACCGCTGTAAATACTAATCAACTCTGAGTACTCTGTCTTTTGAGTTATTTCTATTTGAAGCAACAGTTAATGTGCTTGAAACAACTCTTCTAATGTTAATTAACTTCAAGACTGGACAATACGGCTGAAAAGATGAATTTTGTTAGTTATTGTTTTTGTTTTAAATATCTGACCCACACTTCCTCTTTTTTCCAGTTTTCACTCCACACCGTTGTTTTATTTTTAAGGAGTTAGGAGTCAAAGTGTCGGAATCTTAAATTGCTGCTGCGTCAGTTACTCACCAAGTTGTTGCTAGGTAACCAAAGAGTGAGTGAGTTGCTAGGTAACCAAAGAATGAGTCAGTTAGTAGATTCCAGAAACCTTACTTGGCTGGCTGTGAGAGGTTGAGCAGCTAAAGACTGTCCTCTGCCTACATCTCCCAGAATGCCGGGCAGCTCTGGATCAGAGTTCATTGAATATTCTGTATTGAACACCGAGTATTCTATCAAACGTATTATGAATTGATATTGATAGTGTCTCTACTGCAATATACATTGTTATTGATTTATTATCTAGCTCTAAAGATTTGATAACCAAATTTATTTTGAGTACCAAAGACAATAAGTAGCAATAATCGTACTTTTGCCATGGTCTGCAATCGGCAAAATCTGTTCAAGAAACAAGAAGGGTAGCAGATGTAGTTGTGAAAAGAAGAAATAAAACACTTCTGCCTCCATAAATACTCAATGACAAAGGGTTGCTTTCTCCAACTTTGATGCTAATTCTAGATAACAAGTTCATATATGTGGGTCTGTCATGCCCTTCAGCCTTAGTCGTGAAATTGAATTTGGACACTGATAGTTGGCCCACCATGGTGGAACGCCTGAGGACAGCCTTGGTGAACTGTGTGTTGCAGGCCTGGTCAAATACACAAAGGGCTAAAGAGCAGCAAGATACTTTCTGTTGAATTCATACATTTTTATCTAAGAAAAACCAAAAGTCTCACCATAAGCATTTTTCTCTATAATTGCTATTAAGGAATTGATAGCGAGTGACTGACCTGGTTTTGTACACACGAACTTGATCCCCTGAACGTTGGTCTGTTTTTAATCATATCTAATTGTAATTTATTTAATTCTGTATTATTTTCAAAAAAGATTAGTGACGTTGTGTATTTTTGTTCTGATCTCTATTTGGACCATAATTTATGAGAGTATATAATCCCAGAGTAGAACACCAATCAAACTCATGATGGGGTCTTGCAGATGACTATGAGCATAACACAGATTATCACATTAATTTATTGTTTATTAAAGTGTGTTTGAAACATCCTGCTGACAAATATGAAACGATAGATAATCGGTGCAAAATGATGTAGGTCAGATCCATTTTCTGATTGAAAAAGTTGGATTTAAAACAACCGAAACCAGCTACCGTGGATTTTTTTGTCGTTTTGTACTTTTCCTATTGCTAATCTCTTTGTTTTGGTCACTTTATACAAAGGTTTTTGTTGTGTAAAATTAAACGGTTTATTGCTGGATGTTTGCAGATTTGTACCTGCCATTGAGAAATGTAGAGCTATCACTTAAAAAAAAAAATATTTTGTCAGTGTTTTTATTGGTACGGTAAAGAAATGTGGCTTCAAGAATACATTGTGTGACATCCACTAACAAGATGTGGAGTTACTGCACAACATCATGGCTACAAATTCATTTGTTTACATTTATTGAGATGGAAGTGGGAAGGGAAAAATGGCAAAGTTTGTGTATTAAATGGTAGGAATTAGCCAAGGGGCAATTTGAAACTGAAGCAGATACCATGGCTAGTGTAAACAGAGCTCTGACTGACCACATTTGGAGTTTCGAGAGGTTACCCTCTCAAATAGGATTAGAATTGAGCTAATATTGACTTTGGATCAAGGACTCCTTTGGCTGCTAAATCTGCTGCCATTTTTCTTTTCCTTGTCATTTTTAAAGCCTTTCTTTTTGCAACATCAACTCCAACTTTGTTATTGTTTTCTCTGGTGTCTCTTTCTTTGGGTCTTTTTCTAAATCAAACCAGTGAATGTTTGAGCTGCAGGAGCACAGCTTGTATATTTGGGTTGCCAAGCTTTTCTTCATCCAGGTCCTTGTTGCATGCAGACAAAGAGAGCCTTTGTGTGATGGCTGAAAATGTTTACTGTATTTTTTGGAGGAAGTCTTGCAATGACTGTTTGTTCTTAATACACACTAGCCTTCTAATGAGCAGCCGAAATGCTCTTTATTGAACATTTTGTGCATCCATTGGTAATAGGCTGGTGGTTGGGAACATTTTGTGCATTTTAATAATGCCTTATGAGTTTTTATATTACAGTATGTGGGCTTTTTCTCTTAAAAAGATGTCAGTTTAGTTGGTGATGATGATAATGATGATGATGTGCTTAAAGGGCATCTGAACCTTCTGCTGTATTGCTTGGGGAAAGCCCAGAGGACGTCATGTCTACTGGGGAATGGATTTGGCCGTTAGTTGGAGTCGTCCTGACTCATTCTTTGCTGGATTAAATCTGTGTCTGCCTGTAGGGCTGGTTTGTTTTAACTCCGGCCTCCTGCGCTCACACAAATGACTCACATCACTGGTAATATGGCAACCAGTATAGTGCATGACGTCAGCGCATGTGTAGTCAGCAAAGTTAAGAAAGAAGGCTTTTAAAAATGGCATGTGGTTTTTGTTTCTCTGTGCAGTGCTTTGCAAAAGGCTTCAAACCCACTGAACGTTTCACATTTTGACACTTTAGAGCAACGAACTTTTAAGGAATTCTGGTAAGAAGTGAGAGAAAATGGTGGCTTTTGAATGGCTTTTTGCAGCAATTGTGGCCTCAGTTATAATTTTCTCCCATTGTTTTTGGCAAAAAAAAAAGAAAAAAAAATCAATTTCAGTCAGTTTATATGGAATGCATCTGAAAACAGGAATTTTCAAGTATTTCTGATTTCCAGTTGGCTGCTGACTACCGCTTTCATTGTCCAGCTTCTCAGTGTAGGTAGACGACCATGTCTTTGTAGGCTTGCAGTTGGGATGTACTCTTAAAACCACCCGTTAATAAACAGCTGCCTCTCCATTCGATGAGTGCGTCTTCTCACATTGATGCATTTTGGTAATATGGGAAGCTGCTTTGATTTGATTGATAAAATAATATTCAAGCACACAAATATCATTCTAAAGGTTTTATTTATGTAGCCCCATAGGGTCTATTGTGGTCCTGTTTTGGCCCCCGGGTTTTGAGTTTGACACATGTTCTCTACATTTACTTCAGAGGTATCAGAGCAAGAGAGGTGCAGAATACAACACTTTCCCAATCTTTTTGTGTAATTCTTATCAGAGCTACATATAATTTGCCTTTCACTTCACTACTTTGTGTTTTATGTTATTATCTAAAATCCTAATGCAATGGATCAGGATCAAAGTTTGCAGTCATGTTGTGGCAAATTGCTCAAAAGTTCTGTGAAAGAGGTGTGAATAGTTTGCAAGAAGCTGTGTGTGTGGGAAGGGCCTGAAGTTCTGGATTGGGTTGGACGCTGGTGCTCAGACAACTGCAACCCCCTTCATCACCATTTCTGCCTTTAGACAACAGCTTCTCTATCCTGAGGTGAGAGCATTGGACCCCCTGATGTGGCCATTGTGGAGAGGTGTGAACCACCAGGCTGTTAAACCCCCTGCAGGAGAACCTCGAGGAGGGGAGGATTGGGTGGTAATTGTTGCTGAGGGGGGTTGGAAACTTTGTCTTCCCTACGACTACAACACATTCTGATGTTTTACAAAAGTAACAAGATGGCTTACATTTCTTACGTGCCACTTTTGAAATATGTTCGCAGCTGTGACTTGGCAGGAAGTGAGCTAATTGGTCCTCGATGAAAGATTCTGAGTGAAAAAAAAGAGAAGTAAAGATAGCTAAATCTTTTTGGAGTAAGCCTGCTAATTCATTTAACAGATTGGAGACTCCCCAACCTGCTGAGTTGTGTGAAAGTTTGAACAGTTATTTGAAATTTTGTCTGGAAGTCGTCAGATTGTTCCTGCGCGACAATAAACAGCAGGGTGTGCATGCCTTAGATAGAACTGCTAGTCTTTTCCAGGCCACCTGTTGCTTAACTGCATTATCCTTCAGAGAATACTGAGGAAACTAGATTTCTTTTTTTGCTCTGATCTGGGTTCAGATCCTCCACACAGCGGACTGTTAATCTTATCAGCGCTGAATCAGCTTCTTTATAAGTCCGTCCTTGGACATAGGAAGGTCTACACGTTTTTGGACACATCTTGCCCCAGGCTTTCAAGGAAACATACTGATCTCTTTTATGTTGCTGTTGAGGCTCAAAATTCCAGCTCCATGTGACGGTGAATGAAAAATGTGGCTGCAGTTCAGCACAGTAGATGGTCTGTAGTCAGCACACGCCATCCCAGCAGACACTGCTTCTCTCATCATCTCCGTGCTCCTGTACTTTAGTGTAGGAGTGTGTGCATGTGAGGGGATGACCGTCCATATGGCAGAATAAGGACTTGCACGGCTTCTGTCTGGCCTTGGCTCTGAGAGGAGGAAACGGGACCGCTCATATGGCTCCATGCTGTCTCGAATAAGTCATCATGCACTTCTTGTGTTTCTTTTGTCAGTCATTCAGCTGATCTCAGTCTGAGTTAGTCATGCTCTAAATAATAAATAGCAGAAATAGATGAGCTGGTTATAGATTTGTGATCTCAGGTTTTCGTAACGCTTTGATCTGATGTTATTGATTTTGACATCAGATTAAAAATGGAAAAAATGTGAAAAGTTCTCATTTTGCACGTTTTTAAACTTCCATTTGGGTCTCTACTGCTGCTAAAAACAGTCGAAGTGATAAAAAAAAAACACCTAAACGATTTTTTTGGCTATAAGCCTAGCCACCTCCACTGTGGTTGCTAGGCGTTACCTAGCAACCACAGTGGAGTTCTGTCACATTTGATCAGCTGATTTTACCGCTGTATGCGCTACACATTCGTTACTTGATAAGAGGAGGGTTTTTTGTTGTTGGTTTACCATTTAGAAACCACTTGCTGCGTCCTTGATGGTTGTGCAGGAGGATCCACTTCTGCTTTTCAAAGATGTACGGTTGCATAACTGCACATGTGCTCAAGAAAGCATAATAGGTCAACTTTAACAACTGTAATTTACAGCATTCAATATATTTTATCTGGCTTTACTGCTGTAAACCCTCAACAACTAGATAGCTTCCCTCAGCCAGAACTGTAACACACTTAAAAAAGAAAATTTCTCAATAAAAAAGGGAACAAAAATACAATAAAAATGGGAAATAAAAGATGGAATGAATGACCTAAAGTAACTAAAAGTAATTTAGGACCTTGGAAAGCTATGGAAAGTCCTACAGATTCCACAGTTTGAAAAGTTTATATTAGAAATTTTTGAAGTGAAATAAAACTTGCAGAATCCCTGAAGAAGGCATTCACCTTAAAAATGGGGATTATTAATTTAAATAAAAAACAAAATCATTTAAAATTGGCATTTTCTAAACTGCTTTTACAGATTAGCATAGTCGACATCGCCAGCTGCAAAAAGCTGGCTTCATGTGTATTTCCTGACTCCTTTACAGTAACCATCTGATTCCAAAACGTTGCCAATATTTCAAAATAAGAGCAGATACGCAGGATTTGAAGTTAAATGAGATTCAAACTCACATGGGAATGGCACATTCACTGACCGGAAAAGATTTTTGAGTTATTATTGGTTAAATTGTTTGCTTATTTTTCTTTCAGCTGTTTCCTTTTTTCAGAGGTCACCGCAGCGAGTGATCCTCCTCCATCTGACTGTCTTCTACTTCCTCTGTCCCCCATCTACCTCTGTGTCCTCTCTAGCTGTGTCCATATATCTCCTCTTTGTCTTTTTCCTGGCAGCTGCGTCTCGAACATCTCAGTCTAACTTTATCTCAACCTGTGCTGACCTCATTCTTAATCCTGTCCAACCTCTTCAGATACTCCTCAGAGCCTCTGTCTCCAGTCCATACAAGCTGGTCTTACTACTGTCTTGTAAATCTTTCCTTAAACATTTTCTGCCGATCTTTTATCACAAAAGGCTCCTGAAACTTTTATCCCTCCGTTCCATCCTGTCTGGACTCTCTTCTTCACCTCTTCATCACACTATCCTGTTTTCCTGGACAGTCGACGCTGTAAATACTTGAAGTCCTGCATCTGACTGTTCCAGCTGGCTTTGTCTCATTCACAGACATGCACTCTGTCTTACTACAGCTGACTTTCATTCCTCCAACTCTCCAAGTTGTCTTCCACCTGTTCTCTCATTTTTTTCTTAATATATTGCATAAATTGCTCCACTACAGGTCTGGGCAATAAATTGTGAAAAACCCAAAAGTTTGATCAATTTTTTTTGATTTTTTGTTTTTAATCTGGGTTTTTTTCTTCACCAATGCGCTCCTTGGGTTTCCATTGGCCTGTCAGCATCTATTTATATGGATTTTTAATTTAGGTCAACTATACAATTTAGTATTTTGAGATTTTTATGAGAAAAATTAAAATGTGGAATTTTGAGCATCTTGTAAAGTTATGCTTTGGTATGCATTTTACAGAAAATATTTAAAAGAAATACTTAATCTTTCAAAACATCATCATCAAATTATTAATTGTGTAAATTACTGTGTCTATTCTGAAGAAAGACGCTGTAATATTGAGCTGGCAACTAAATGTTTTTTCTCATTAAGACAACTTTTTTCTCTTAACATAAACACAAATTTTCTGTTAAAATTTTCTGCTCTGATATCTTTTCATGCAACTCACAGATGAGATGACTGAAATAAAAACCACTTTTCCAATATTTTATGTCATTTGTCATTTCTTTATTAAAAAAAAGTAAAAAAAAAAAAAAAAAGACTATTGTGCCTGGTAAAGCCCAGTCCAATATATTCAGAAAAAAAAGTTGGTACATCAGGAAGATATAAATATCATACTATTTAATATATTAGATAAAGAATATTTTATTTCAAAAATTAAAGGTAAAAACAAACTTTAAATCACAGGACAAATGAAAATCAAGGGTAAAATACTTTCTCCTGTGGAACAGAATCAGTCTTTTATCTACAGTAAAAAAATAAAAATGTTTCCATCTAAAAATAAGCCAGAAGCTGCTGGTTACAGACCTGAAAGAAGTAGGAATTCGGTTCACGTCATTCCTCCACTTGATGACTCAAGAGCAGGTACCTGGCTCGGATCGGGTCTCTGCACTTCCCTTGTTTTTACTGATACGAAGCCACTCCATTTCTTAAGTAAGTGTTGATAGCTCAGTGTAAGTCTCACGAGTTGCAGTCCACATTTTATTAAGGTGATGCTGAGTTTTGAAGGCCACAAGTGCTTTCACCACCCACCCGCTTCCTTCACATATGTGCCACAGCATTTGTTAAGCCTTGTTTATGGCTGCAGATGGTGACTCCAGCCGACACTGGAAGGCCTAACAAATGTGATTTAGATTCTTTCCCCCCTTATTTCTCCCTTAAAGCTGTTATAATAGTGTTGAAGTGACATCAGCCTTTGCAGCTGGGTGGAAGACAATTAAATGTGGAATGGAAAGGGGGTCTCGAATAGGAGGGTGTATGGAATTTGCCTGTTGACAACCTCAGCCTGTAACCTCATCATAAACCGTATTAGCCATGGCTGCACACAATAATGTCACATCAGCGAGTTCCAGCACTTTGCATCAGCCTTAATTTTGCAACCCCACATAAAATAGTGGTTACAGTCTGGCAATTACAGTGCGGGAAAACTTTTATTTTTTGTAGAATATCACCAGATTGCTTGACCCTTTAATGAGACGGCAGCAGTCAAGTTGTTTACACATTCCTGACTTGCATTCAGAATTATTTACAGTAGCTTAATGAATGCTTAATTGTTAGTTGGGTGGTGGAGATCATTAGCGGCCTCTGGGTGACAGCTGATAAAATGGATAAAGCTGCAAATTCTTTTCATCTTTACCCGCGTTGCTACCATAACATTGCTCAGATAGCTAGACTCTCTAAAAGGATAATTAGTTGGAGTTGGAGACTAAATTGAAATTAAAATCCTTGCAAGTGAGTAAACAGAGTAGCTTATCTCCATAGTTTGCAATGCATTCCTCTAAACAGATTGCTTTTCAAATGCATGCTGAGCTACGTCTGCCTGAACGGGTTTCTTTTGTCCAACCTTACCGTCGGCACTGCAGGATCAACTCGAGTGAGGATAGCTTGTCCCCACAGCTAATTGAATAATTTTACATGCCAGTCTTAAGACCCTTTCTCCCACAAAGGAATTTATAATGCAGAATGCCAGGGGTTTATTAAATGCAAGCAACACAAAAGCCAAAGTTTAAGCTCACAACAATCAGAAAAGGTATGGTGGGTGGGAGAACGTTTGAAAAAGTTAGATCCTCTCAAGATTAGGGCCCATTAAATGCTAATTCAACCTCATTTACAGAACTTTCAGATTGCTATCAGTCTGTGTTTGTTTGTGTGTGAGAACAAGGTGGTATTTCTATTTTTTACATCTCCATGTACGCAGCAAAATAAGCATTCATTAACTCCAAACTTTCTGGTTGATGCATGATATACTTTTTGGTATTTTGATGTTTTTCCATGTTTTCCTTATTTAGTTTAACACAAAATGTTTTGACTTCTAATATCCACTGACCCTGTTATTACGAGTTGCATAGTTGTGCTGTTTGCTCTAGTAAACCCTCTAAAGTCTGCATGAAATAGAGTTAGTGTGATTGTATGTTTTCCTTAAATAGATTTGGGTGGTTTGTAGATGACAGCTGTAAATACTTGTTCTGAAATTTCAATAAGAAAATTTAAAGATGTTTTAAAATATATTCCACTACTGTTGTGGTTTACAATCTTTTTTAAGAAATAAAAAATGTGCTGTACATTTGTGTTCAAATGATAGATGTGTTGTAGAATGCGTGTCAAACTCAAGGCCCGGGGGCCAAATCTGGCTCGCCGCTGCTTTTTGACGCTACAAGTTGCGTCAAAAAGTCCTTTCAGTTTTTCACAAATCTGCAAAAGTCACTCAAAATCAAGAAATCTCCAAAGTTTTTCAGATTTTACTGCAAATGTTTTCAAAATTGTTCAAAGACATTGAGTTTAAGTGGCTGCAGCATTAGCCTTACTTGATGTCAAGTTGTAGTTCGTGATCGATACGGCGAGTAATAAGAAGTCACATTTAACATCACATATTAGCATGAATATCATAAATATTCCTTACAAACATTCCTGAATTGTTTGTAAGGTCAGTGTAAAATTACAGATTTTTTTTTTATTGCAAACACAAAATCCTGGAGGAACAGCTATTTATTGATATTTTAACAGTTTAATTGGTTTTATCAATATATTCTGGCGCAACCAGCCCTTTAAGTACATTCAGTTTTTGATATGGCCCAAACTGAAAATGAGTTTGACACCCGTGTTGTAGAAATACCAATTGCAACAATTGCAGCTGCTAGCTTGTTGGGGTGTGTCTCCACCAGCTTTGCACATCTAGCATTTCATTTTCCCCATTCTCATTGGACAGGGAGCATTATTAGACAACATCCCAGTCTCATGTACTTCAGAGATTACGAAAGGTTTTCTTCCTGGGTTGTTCTGTATTTATCGATCTTTTGTGTCTGGTTTGTGTTTTGCTGGGGTTGCAATCACCATACTCTTGGCATGGATTGAATATTAATGATGTTTTTCTAACAGCACATTGAGCAGCTGCATTTAGACTTGAATCTAAATAGCGAATCAAATTAATATTTGCTAATTAGGTGATTTTTAAAGATGGATTGCTCTGGATTTTATACAATTGCATTATAGAAATGATGTTCCATTCTCATTTAGCATCATATTTATGCACTATTCTTTGTTGGTTTGTCATAAAATAAATCCAAAAACACACTGAAGTGGGTAGCTTTAATAAAATGTGAAAAGAGCTTGCTGTAATTCACAGCTATGCAACTCTACTGGGATACATATGCTCGGATTAGTGGTTATAAATAAAGTAACTTGTTTATTTTTTTCTCGCTCAGAACAAAAATAGGATTTCCTGCTTCACATGTTGCTGTCATTGTTCTGTAGTTTCTGCTTTTTTCCCCAAAGGTTGTCTCTTCAAAACCATTAAGTTAGAGAGTTTGGCACTCTGGTCTTCTTGTTGGAGTATTCCTATAACCTTACACAATTGTTTCGTATTGGTTTAAGTGGGATTAATATTGGTGAATTATAAGGATACGGAAATTGAGCAGTTTTCATGCCGTTTCCATCATTGCGCTTTACAGATGAGTGTTGCCCTTGGGGAGAGGATGCTAAGTTTAGCCAAAAAGTAAGCGTTTGTATACTATTGGAGGATCCAGAGCAGGAATGGGTGGGCTCTTCCTGTTTTTAAGCACCCTAGACATTGTCTGGTCCCAATGGTCCTTTCCCTCTGCTGCCCACATGGAAACAACTGTAACTGTGTCTGGTACTTGTTGGGTCAAGTGTATTTGTGATGAGGTCAGGGCTGAAGTATCCACTTAAGACATATTATCTGTACTTCTTCGTTCACTTTTATCCTTGCACAAATCTTGACTGAATCCATTAACATGTCATCGCTAACTTTTCTTAATCACTCTTACCTCTGAAGTCCGTCCAGGGTAGTTATTATTCCTGGGCTCACCTCTAAGTCCCACTATTCTTCCAGTATGTTGAAGTGGTTGGTTCTTCCATTCGTACTGTAGAACCGAAAGGATACAGTCGTTTAGCATCCCAGCTGTAGAAACAAGAGTGTGACTCCACTTAGCGTGTCTGCTCTCTTGTTTTCCTATTGAATCATGCCCCCCAGGAGAATGGGTGACCATGCAAGTGTTTCTCCTCGTGTATCTGACAAAGTACGAGGGAAGTTGATGTGAGCGTCACATGTGCACATGTGATAGCAACAGTTTCCATCGCATTGACCGGGTGGGATATGCAAAAACAGAGCTGCAACCTGTTAAAATGTTCTGCATGTGGGGGGAAAAAAACGCCAATCTGTGAGTAGTAAAATGTGCAAGCTGTTTTCAGTGGATATGCCTAGAGGGGCAACTGGAAATAGACACCAGACTGAGAGCAGCAGAGCTGAATAATGGCTTAATGTCACATTTATAATGGTTGGGATTTGTTAGTTTTAACATTTAAACCAAGAAAAAGAGAAAAACTTCCAATGTGTTTCTCTCCCTCACAGTGCGAGTGTGGTTATTGGAGCCCCGAAGGCCAACACGAGCCAGACCAACGTTACTGAGGGAGGGTCTGTGTTCTACTGTCCGTGGAGCGTTGGCCAATCGAACTGTCACAACATTGAATTCGATCCAGAAGGTAAGATTTATGACTGCTACACATGCAAGAACCACTTTTAATGTAAAGTCGTTCAGCAGGAGAGCTTTATACATGAGGATGTAATGAAACTCATCTGGTTCTTCTTAGGCTATAAAATGATTTAAGTCTAACCTCAAGTTTACAAAAGGACACAATAGTTTCCCCTTTGTCGATGTGTAACAAACAAAGATGAAGTTGAAATGGGTAACTATTTCTCTACAACTTTGGCTCAGTTTGACATGTTAGCTGGGAAATCTTGTCCCACTTTTTAGTTCAAAGTTTTTCAGATAACCATTCTTGCACCACTCTCTAAAGATCCCAACAAAACACTTAAATCTGGTTGTTGTCTGAGCTTTGACTGGACCACTGCAACATCTTGATTCTTATCCTTTTCCACCATTCTGTGGTGGTTTTTCTGCTGCAGTTTGCAATATATGGTCGACTCAGGAGTTCTTGGTCTCTCAGTGGTAGATTGACACGTAGCCAAACACTTCCACTTGTAGTCCAAAGGGACATTTTTCCAGAAGTGTTGTGGTTTATTCATTTGTGAGTTTGCAAGCCGTTAAAACACCATACTTGTTTTTTTTTTGTATTAGGGCAAGCTTTTCCATGTGGAGAACCGATGCACCATTTAGAGCCCTGACCAGCTAAAACCAATCTTAGTACATTCCAACTTTTCTTTTAAGAGCTACAAATAAAAGCAAAATACTTTTTTCTCTGTGCATTTTGTAGTTTCAATGCCCCATTTTTAGTGTAGTTAGTGTAGACTTAATAGACTTAGTTCAAATGTGAAATTTATGGAAAGCTGCCCAAATTTCCTAAGCCAACATAGTTTTTCTCAGACAGAGTTTGACTTGTTAAAGGGATAAAGTGAAAAATATTTGCTACAATACATTCAGATTTATGCTATTGGTAAAGGTGTTGTTCATGTTTAAAGCTAGAACTGTACAGGGAAGCTGCCATCCCAGCAAAACAGCTGCTGTAAAGTTTATTTTTTATTCAAGGATTTAAAGTTTTGACCTTACTTTTGTTTAATGAATAAGGAAGGAATTATTTTTAATCTGTGGTGTGCTTTAGTTTACTTGAGGTTAGATATAAATAATCTCCAGATCATTGTTCTTGTTTCCTGGTATACAAAACCCTTGGTTGTAGTATTTGAGAAGATTTATTGTTAAGAAATATATTTTAAAATTGCATAGAAATTTCACTTCTTTGGAAAATGAACACTGGAGATTATCTGAACTTTTCTGACATTTCTCTTCACTCTTTCTGTCATCAAATCATTTCCTCTATATGTCAATCTTTCACTCCACTAAGCTTTGTTTGTCTTTATTTATTCCTAATGTCTGATTATCTTGTATTTATGGTGTTTGTAGCATCTGCAAACACTACAATGGGGTGCTGAAGAGTGTTTTCTGTGCAATACTTCCTCCTTCCTTCAGGTCATGTTTGTGTCGTCTTGCGCGATGATTTAAACTGAGATAAGCAACCAGTAAACAAATAGAACAAAGAAAGAAATATCCTGTTTGTAAGTCAGGTGAAGCTGGCAGACATCACAAAGGAGGTTCCTGTTCAGTCAAAGTTAGGTTAAGTGGTTGGGCACAACTTGAGGAAGTCCAGGAGGTTGTTGAATGACTGGATTCATGTTTCACTTTGTTGACAGTCTCCATCAGCCCCTTTTTGCACAACTTGGCAAAACAAAGAAAGCATGAAACCCCTAAAATGGCAGCTGCTGCATCAAACTTGGGCTGTTTTCTTAGAACTATCATTCACTTAGCATAAAGTATTACAGGAAGTAAAATTCCTCTGTTTCACAAGCTGAAAAAAAGTCTTTTACTGAGTGCTCCAGGACTTTTCCAGTTTTCCTTGCATGTGCATCCATGGGTGCTGGCCAAAGACCACAGGGAGTGATGTCATGCTCAAGCAGGGGGGCCTCAGAGTCAAGGTCGGTCCCCTGGGCTGTCGGAGTGTCCTTCGTATTTTCAAAAGACTTTGAAGGAGCAGATTACACTCCCAGAGCCAGCTCTAACATCTGGATCGCTGCATGAACTGTCGTACAGCATTCAGTACATGGATATCTGCATGGAAATGTGTCTATGACAAACAGCTGTTACACTTGTGACATCCTCTGCTGCTTCTCATTCAACGCAGCTTTCACTGCTCTGTCTTTGTTAGCAATGGCTGTGAACATTGAGCAATTTTGTGGCCAGTTAATTTTTTTATTTATTTATTTTTTTTTTATTTCCAATTTTTGTAAAGCTTCAACTTGCCAATTCCACATTTAACCAGTTCTGGGTTCTATTTAAATTGAAAAGAAACAGGAACGTATTCAAAACATATTTTAGGATTTCTGCCATGAAGCGACATGAGTTTGAAAACGGCCAAAAATACAAAATAATTGTGAGTTTCATCTTGTGAGCAATTAGCCTGTTTAGTGAGGTTAGCATTACTGAAACAGGAGTCTTACAGCGTTTGAACTCTTGCCTTCACCGTGGGGTTCCCAAAAGGCTGCAGATATTTCCAAATCTAGCATGTTTAATGATGCTCAAAAGAATAGATAAGAAAAACTTTGTCTTCATGTTATTTGGTTAAAGTCTTGCTCTCTCTCACTCTCTGCCAGCTTGAATTAACCACAGCTATGTCTTGGCATGTACTGACATATCATAAATAACTTATGTGCTTCTTCTGACTTACAATTTTACCTCACTGACATTAACAATAGCTGATTTTGAATTTTTCTTCCATAAGGAAGTGTGACGTTTTCACTTACATGTGTTGAGTTCACTCATGCAAAAACACAAGAGTTTACCACATATTTTTTTTTCATCTACTTGCTAGTTCAAATATCTTAGTTTACTTGAAAATGAGGCAAAACTAACTTTCAAATTAACCAGGGGCTTATTTTGAGTAAATAATTTCTTAATATTGATTTAAAAAGTACAAGTTCCACTGGCAGATTATGTTACTTATAAGATGAAATAATCTGCCAGCAAGTACTTTTTAAAATCAATATTAAGAAATTACTGATTTAAAACAGGCTCATATATCTTGCTAAAAAGTTACTTGAAAGTTAGTTTTGTCTTATTTAAAGTGAACTAATATATTTGAACTAGAAAGTAAATGAAAATACTTGGTGAGATTTTGTGTTTTTGCAGTGCAAGAAAAAAATTTGACTCAGTAAACTGATAATCGGCGCATTTCTAATCTGCAATTAGTTTTAAAATGTGTCTCCCTTTGTCTGTCCTGTATCTTTGAAAAAAAATATTGCTGGAGGTTCCCGTCTACCTTAGTGTGTTTGAGCTCTGACCTACAGGCCACAGAGCTTCTTAATTAGCCCAACTAATTGGGTCAAAGTGGTCCCACCCATTCACTTCCTCTTCCATGGAGATAAGAGCCTGTCTGTGAATCTGTGAGAAGAGGGGACTGAGGGCAGAAGAGAGGTTGTTGGAGGGTAAATGCAGGATTGGAGGGAGGGTATAGAGGGAGAAACCAGAGCCCCCCTGCTCTGCTCCGTCCTCTTGGTAGACCCCCAGGGCCAGCTGATGTGTTGAGTGAATTTGACCATTTGTCTTCCACCTCACTGACAAACACAGAAATGCAGACCCTTACAATGAGAGGCTCTTACTCCCCTAATGGCTCTATCCACTCACAAACAGCTCAAAGTGGAGTATGAATGTATAGACGCGCTCCAGACCCCCCTGAGTCCTGCGCCGGTCCTGGGAGAGACTGGGCCTGGCACCACGTCACATCAGCACACTACATTAACCAGCCTCACGTAAACAATGAAGGAGATGTTCTGATCAGATGACAATGGTTTGTGTCCAGGCGTAGGTCGGTCTGAGGATATTATACTAAGATAAGTTTTCGTAAAACCAACAGAGGGCTAACAATTACCATTACCGCTGCATAAAAAAATATAAAAGTTAAACATTGCTGCAGCCTTTAGTTTACAGATAATCGCAGTAGAGATTTCTTGGAGTTGGAAATATTTCCAAAGAGCCGAATTTGACTTACTTGTAAGTGAAGGAAAAGTGGAGTGGCCTTATCAGCCAGCTGACTGGCAGTACAAAACAACAGGTGGGGGAGGGGAAAAGCTGCATTACACCTGATAGATTCGGTTTGATTGGGGAAAAATTGCAACATTTGTTATATTTTCAGCTGGTGTGTGGTTTGCTTTCAACTTGCAGCGTCAAATGATTCAAACGTTTGAAAAACCTGTTCCCCTCCTCGCCTGTGGTGGCGCTGCGCCAAGAATCACCGAAGGAAATGATACAAAAACCTCACAAGAAGACGCTGAACGCGACTTGTTTACATTTGTTTACAAAATGTAAACAAAAATGGAGCATCGTTGGATTGTAGCGGTTGTAGGATTTCTCTTTCGTCTTTGGTAAAAGACCACAACGTATTTCTCTCGCTAGTTCTAGACACATGCATTTGTTTTGCTTGTAGTTACCCAGAACGCCCTGCGCTATGGTCTGCTTTCTCTTCTGGAGCGGTCTCCGGTCCGCTTGGCGTTCACTTGCCAGAGTTCACTTCAGTCGAACCGAAACCTAGGAGGGCCAGAATTCGCTTTTTTTGGTTCCTGTCAGAGTTCGGAGTTTCCAGGCAAACGAACTAGAGTTTGATTGAACAGGCCTGGCATAAACGAACCCTTAGGTTTTAAACTGTGGGAATGGTGCAGTAGAAAATGTTTGCAGTTTTGAAACCATAAATATTTAAAAACTTGGTCCTCATTCAGTCAGCTGATTGGCAGTGCTCAGCAATCAACTCTTCTCTGAATCTCCTTCATTATTCTCTCGGAGGGATTCATATGATTCTTGCTAGCTGTCTTCAGTTTGACCACAGAACAACCACATTGATTTGTTAGTCGTTAAAATGACACTGACTGAGGTTGCCATGTGAGAGCTTCACTGACCTTCAGAGTTTATGTCGTTTTTTCCCGTTGTGGGTAAAGCAGCTCTGAACTCTGAGGCTTGGGCTGGCTGCCATCGGTCCATGAAGGAGGAGGGAAAAACCCGGAGACAGGGAGGGATTATACAGAAAAATGTATCCTGGTTATTAAAAAGCATTTTTAATAATTTGATCAAGGCAACGGGAGCACACCCTGTAAGCAATGGAGAACATTTTGCTGTGTAGACACTGAGACTTGGGTGAGAGGGTGTAAGAAAAATGAAAAGGGAGACATTGCTGAAAATGAAAACAGATAGTAGCAGAGTGAAGCGTGTCTGAATAGAGATGAATTGTAAGTTGCTTCAAGGAAGCCAGGCCAGAGTGTGTATGTTTTCTTTGGACCTGAGACCCAAGGCTGTTTTCCACCAAGAGATGGAGCAGACCTTCATCTTCAGCTCTAGGCTGCCTCTTTGGTGGAAAGGAAAGATTAAACGCAGACATGCATAGACCTTTCTCTCATCACATCCACAATCCCACTAGACTCTGCTGTGCTCTTCTGCAGATGTGTGATTGATTGTACACTGGTATGATCCTTGTGGAGGTTTTCAGTCCTCTTTCCCAATCAGTTTGTTTGCATTTTCAGCTTTATTGCTACACAGATGTAGCGTCTGTGCTCAAAACCCGACTCCTGAGACCATCTGTCATATCACCTGCTGCTGTCAAAGTGGGAGACGGGATCAGTCTTGCTGGCCAGGTGGTCAAACAGAGCAGAGGGTCAGCAGGGTCATGACAGGCCGGTCCAATCTGGACCTGGTCTCGCTCCTGAGCCCTGACGTTTTGGCAGACATCACCTTCTCTAATTCTCATACAGTTGGGCTAATCTTTGCATGGAAATTTTTTTTTTTTACTGGAATCAAACTTCCAGCTGTCTGCCAATTGCGCAGATGTTTTCAGGAGTCTCTGCGAGGAAGGGGAAGGGATAATTAGGATAGCTGGGGTCCAGTTCAATGAATGCATGTTTTATCAACCAGCTGTAACTCAGAGTCTTTTTCTTTACATCCGTTTCCCCAGGAGATCGCGCTACCCGGATCAATGACACACTTCACCAGGTTGATTTCAAATCCCACCAGTGGTTTGGCGCCACAGTGCGTTCTCACGGTGACACAATTTTGGTAAGATGATCCCCACCCCTTTTAGTGAAGTATTAATGGTTTCGATTTTACTACACACTGGTTATTATTAAAATTAACATCGACTTCCCTGTTTTCCCTAATTTGTTCTTCCCCACTCAGTTTGAAGAAACTTTTAAAAATGCGTAAAATAGAATTAAATTCAATAGCAAATTGAACCAAATAAGAGCACAATTATTTTTTTCACTTATTATAATAAGTGATTGTTTGGGATGTGACAATATTTTCCTTCAAAATCCTCCATTTTACATTGAAATGGTTTCAAACTAACCTTTCACACAGAGTCTAAATGAATTCACATTATTTTATTCCCACTTGTTGCAGCAAGGTTTACCTTCCTGTCTTCAGTACATTTCTTTCTTGCACTGCTTTGTAACCCGAATGTTTCTACATTTTGTCCTCAAACTTCAGTGTATTTTATTGAGAAACATATTGCTCTATTGTGATAGGGATTGTAAATGTTACATGGCTTTTAAACATACAAATAAAAATCTGTATGTTGGTTTCTCAAAGAAAATACAGGCAAAAGTCACCCTAATTAGGAGTTGGAGTCGGAACCATCAAAATTTCAGGATTTTTTCTTAAAGGGAATGCATTTTACAAAATTCACATTTTCTATGTCTTTGTACTTCCATTTGGGTTTTTACTGCTTCTAAAAACAACCCAAGCGCTTAAAAAAACCGCCCAGCTGTTTTTTAGCAATAAGCTAATGGCTAATGTTTTTTTGGTGTCTGGAAAATGAGCCGTTTCAAAAACCTGCAGAATGTAAAGTTACAAATCAGCAGGCACTGCCCGTCACTTAGCAACCCCAGTGAAGCGCAGTCCGTTGCCTAGCAACCCAAGCAGAGCTCCAGGACGACAGGTCAGCTGGTTTTACTGCCGTATGCATTGTATAATGGCTGATGGAAAAGACAAGTGTTTTGTTGTTGACTTACATCCAGTTGGCTCTACTTCTGCCTTTCAAAGATGCCCGGTTGTAGGATTGCAGCCATTTCATGTGCGAGTGTAAGCGTGGAGTTATTTAGATTTATAGTGTGTGTAATACCGTTTATCGTGGCGTCTAACACCCGCCATGTATCTTTCCTAACTGTAATCCAGGCTTGCGCCCCTCTTTACTACTGGCGGACAGAAAAGGATGAACCCCATTCTGATGCCACAGGAACCTGCTACCTCTCAGTTCAGAACTTCACCAAATTTGTGGAGTATGCTCCCTGTCGGACAGGTAACCGTCACTTCACTTTTAATCCATCATCGGAATTGGTTTGTTTTAGATTTGGGTGAATGTATTTATAATTTTTGTGGAATATTACCTGAAACCAGACACTTGGGCAAAATAAAAATAAACATTTTCCCTTCCTTGTTGTAGAACTTAGCGATCGGGGAGGACAAGGTTACTGTCAGGGAGGATTCAGTGCTGACTTTACAAAGGTAATAGCTACATTAGTTTTTAACATCTCTTCTCGTTTCTGCTTTGCTCTCTCATGTAACACACACTGTCTTTTCAGGATGGCAGAGTGGTTCTGGGAGGACCTGGAAGCTACTACTGGCAGGGTATGCAGGGATAACATCGGCTATGTTGTTCAGCCATCAAAAATCAAAGTAGAGAAGTTCAGTTTCTTCATAGTTTTCCTCGTCTCTCCACTTTTAGGCCAGGTGATCTCTGCAGCTAAGAAAGACATCATCAAAGCCTACTATCCAGGCTATTTTATGCAGGCAGTAGAGGGTCAAGTTCAGACCAAACAGATTCAGGCTTCACATGATGACAGCTACCAAGGTAAGTGGTGTTCAGTAAGTTTTGGTTTAATAATTATTTCTGCTGTGAACTTTCACCCTGATGTCTTGTATGTTTTCCAGGTTACTCTGTTGCTGTTGGGGAATTTAGTGGTGATCAGGTGGAAGGTACATCAACCTAACACACATTCCTGAGGTTTTGTGGGGTTTTATATTAAATTAACAAGGCAAATATGGTACAATAATATTTTATGTGATTGCTGAGGGAGTATTATAAATCTGCAGTTACTGTCTCTGATGATTGTTACTTTGCTTTTTTCCTAATAATCTTTGTTTTTCCCCCTTTAGATTTTGTTACTGGTATTCCAAAGGGGCATCTTCTTTATGGTTTGGTAAGAAAACAAAAGCATACTTTATTGAAATTTTTGAAGTGATAGCACGTCAGGAGTGAAGAATTGGGGAAAAGTAAAAGACTTAAACACACGTTGCTTATAAAGCAAATTCCAGGAACTGTATTTGACCCAGTAAAAATGTTCGCCATATGTGTTTTCTGCGTTGCAGGTGTCCATTTTGAACGGTTCAGATCTGTCCACCTTGGGAAACTTCACTGGTGAGCAGGTAAGGTGAAAAAGTTTAATTAAGTAATTCAGAAAAAAATAATTTCTCTTAACAAAATTTGATTTACAACACTTTGCAGAAGTAATGTAGTGATTATGATGCTACAAAATGTTAAGGTTTAGACTATTTTTGCAAATCACCAACTAAGTTTGGGAATAAAATGGCATTGACCTTCTTAAACAGACATAATTCAGATGAGTAAATAGGTCCGATGTGAACTTTCATTCACTGTAAAAACCCAGTATGGCTTTATGTTGTTTTTGGGCTCAGAATTACAGCATACGATAGTAAAACTGAACAGGAAAGACACCCATAAACTCTCAAGCTGTAAAATCCATCAAGCATTTGCTTTTTCTTTAGGTCTTCATTTGTTAAACTAGTGGAAAAAACGGGTCTGGAGCTTGTAGTTTGCATTTTAGAAATTGTTACATTGGGTTTTGAGATTTACTCTGGTTCAACCCTTTTCTCCTTCACAGATGGGCTCATATTTTGGCTACGCACTGGCAACGACAGACATCAACAATGATGGGTGAGTAAACCAGTCCAGACTGGAAACGTCCTAACTGCTACAGTGATTCTTTAATGCTCGGAGTTTTTAGAGTCCGTCTTGTTTTCACGTTTGCAGGATGGTTGATCTGTTGGTGGGAGCACCCATGTTCATGGTCCGAACCTCTGGTGGTCGTCTGGAAGAGATGGGTCGGGTCTACATTTACCTGCAACACAGCCCGTTACACCTGGAGATCACCAAACCCAGCCTGACGGGCAAAGAGGTGTTTGGGAGATATGGCAGCACCATCGCACCCCTGGGAGACTTGAACCAGGATGGTTTCAACGGTAAGAGTGGAACTATAAATAACAGCTCATGCAGAGATACCGCACAGTACCATGACAACAGATTTCTCCTGTTTTTGTTTTGCATTACCAAAGATATTTCACAACCAAAATAAATTCAAAAAGCAGTTTTCAAATTGTGTTTATTAAGAAAATAAGCAAGTGTGAAATGTGAAAAAGCAATCACCCCAGTCTAGCGCATTCAAACAATGTGGTGGATCACCTTAAATTCAACTTCCCTTTGGTTATTCACCAATACAATAGCTTAAATATTGAGGCATGTTACAGATTGTAAGATTTTTTGCTACATGATGCCATTACGATACATTTAGTGGTGGAGAAACATGTACGATAAGTTAGTGAGACCATGTTTGGATTCGTTTTTGCAAAGTGTATGCAACAAATAGCAAACAGGCAAACAATAGAAAAAATACGCAAAAATATGTTGCTTAATGTAATTAGTGAGCTACAATGAGTTATGACTACTGAGGCACCTGGACTTCTAATAAAAACAAATCTGGAGACATTAGCTTCTTTAATTGGCATTTGCTGGCAGGAGTTTATTGTGCTTTGAATGATTATCAGCATTCTTTGGTTTTGGATTTGTCTACAAAATACAATTTCAAGGTTTCCCCCAGAAAACTTGCTAAGCCCGGTGATAATTCATCCAGCGAACCGTCATGGTTTTGAGTTAAAAAATGTTTAATGTTGACAGGAAATTTGAAAATATCACTTGATAATTATGTGTTATTGAAAAATTGGAAGATTAATCCCTGAACACCAACTATAAAGTCTTAAAATATTAAGTATTTTTAAAAGATTTTAAAAATAAGCAATGCTTAGCCTGGTGGGGGCACAAGTAAAGCCTGGTGACCCGCCAGGCTTGTAATGCACTGGGGGAAACCCTGAATTTTATCATCTCTGACAAACAATGAGATCTGAATCTAAGTTTTCTCTGAAAGTGTTTTTTTATATATATTCTCCCAAAATATGAGTGAACTTGGCATCTGCAATTACAAAATATAAACCCAACATAGCAAGAAGTCATTAAATCCATTAATTTGCTATTCCATTGTAACTAATTATATGCAATGTAATAAACACTTTCTTTGGAATCTTCCATAGACTGTTATGACAAAATAAATAAAGTTGGAAAGAAATTGGATGAAGTTGGTTCAATAATATTAGGTATATGACATCAACTGGAGTATTTTAACAGCTTTAAGCAGAAATCTGTTACAGTCTGGTTGTTTTTACGATATAGTTTACCCAATGACAGTCGAGTCCCCAATGGGCCCTTCAGCTTTCCTCACTATCTTCTGCAGGGTTTATCTTTTCTACCTCACTGCAAGCGGAGTTCCTTGCTGACATGCAGCATGTTGACTCCTGCCACGTTCAGGAAAAAACAGCAACTGTGTAGATCATCATGTGGACAGGAACACTGAATGCTCCTACAATGATCTTTTATTTCCTCACATGAGCTGAGTCGGATATTACGCCCACTGCATATTATGGGAAATGGCAGGGTCAAGACCATGAAATGTCACAGCTGATTCATTCGTGCTCTGTCATTGTTCACTTGTTTATCCTAAAAAGTTAGAATTACATGGTAAAGTTTGCGTTTTTATCATTCGAACTCTTGGTTCAAAGTTGCAGTTCGTATTGGCAGATAAGGAGAGTTAATATTTTTCCTGTGCTTTCCCCTTTTTGACAGATGTGGCAGTAAGTTGTCCATTCGGAGGTGACGATCGCCGGGGACTGGTCTACATCTACAATGGATACTCTGAAGGCCTCAGGGAAAAGCCTTCTCAAGTGATTGCAGGCCAATGGGCTGCTGGTACCTTTCCTGCCAGCTTTGGGTTTTCCCTCAGAGGAGCTCAAGACCTGGACATGAATGGATACCCTGGTAAGGTGTTTATTTATATGGAAGGACTTAAATAACCTTTTAATCCAGGGTTTGATTTTTATTCCTACTCTTCTGTTTTTCCAGATCTCATTGTTGGAGCTTTTGGTGTAAATAAGGCAGTTCTCTATAGGTATGCCTTCTAACCTTTATCCTTTATCTTACTTGCATAATTGCTGAAATGGTAAACATCACCTGACAGACTAACTTTCATTGTGTCTACTCAACATGTAAAGACTGCAAGCAGGGAATGTGCTAATCTGCCAGTTCACTGCTGCAACGTAGAGCTGAATATTTTCTGACTAGATTGAAAGTGATGAAAGTTATTTGTTTTCAGTTGTACTAAACGTTATGTTAAAAGTCCATTAAATTTGCCAACTTCAAATAATTCTGTAAATAATTTGCACTTTTAATGCAAAGTTTAACCAAAACTTACATTAAAAGTCAATCAAAAGTGTCAGCTTTGCATTAGAAGTGTAATTATTTACCGAATGTCGCTTCTTGACAACAGTCATAACTATTCATGAGGACTCCTTCGTCTTTATGACAGTATTATTTTAGAAAAAAAGTGTTAAAAACAAATTAGAGAAATTAGAGAAAATATTTGTATTTATTTTCTTTTGCATTCTCTAAAATGTCCCTCCCTTTTTCTTATCTTTCAGCTAACTGTAAATAACTGTAGATATTTACTTTGAGTTTTTGAACCTATACATTTTAAAACCAACAAAATATGCCTGAGTCTGAAAAAGTATTGAGTTTTTGACCTGAAAAGTCTTTAGAAACCCCGAATATCCTCTTCTTTTTGTATTGCTTTTCGAAGGTCGCGGCCAATTGTCAGCACCGTCGCCTCCCTTATAGTTTCCCCAACGATGATCAACCCTGAGGAGAAGAGCTGTGTGATCACCAATGGAAACTCCAGCATCCATGTTTCCTGGTGAGTGTTAATCTTGTCCTGAGCTGAGCTTTGTTTTTATCCTTTGACTTTGTCAGATTTTATTTGACCTGAATGTTCTGGGGAGAAAAAGAAAAAGAAAAATACGATGATGGTTGCCATTTCCCCCATACATAAACGCTGCTATCCTGCCAGGCTGTTCTGATAAGCAGTATCCTTCATGTCAGCTGACACGGTGCTGGTGTGCGCCGAAGGCGGACTTTATTTGACCTATTTTCAGAATGTCTCCGTATCTCAGCCCTTTGCTTTTGGGAAGTGGAGAAGTAACATGCTGAATGGGAGCTTTGTAAGCCGTTTTTGGCCTCCTCCTAATGTGAGCAGTTCAGCTCCAGCAACGGGGAGAGGAAACAGATGACGGGTCCTCGCTGCTCAGCATGGTTGACGCCGCACTCGTGTGTCTGCCTTTTCACCCCCCAACTCCCCTTTCTCCACATCCTGATTCATAAAGGAAACTCTTGTATACACATATGTCTTGATTATGCTACGTTGCCTGGTGATGAGGAGTTTTGGTGGGGGTGAAAGGAGAGCAGAGGGGATAATGGAGAGGGGAGGAGCTAGGAGGTCTCTGCAGTTGGTTTGAATGAGATATTGTTTGGTGGTGGAACACAGCTGGGAAACATCAGGACACGTAGACTCCTGTGAGCTTGCATTCAGTTGTGCAGACACAGGAGTGCATAAGTGAAGTTATTGCTACTCCCTAAAAGAAGGCTTTGTATTTCCTTCGTCTTATCCTCTCGTTTTTCATCTCCATTTCAACAAGATTCCTTTTTTTTTTCTTGACCTGCAGAACCTCCTTAAAATGTTTCCACAATTTGTCATGTGATGGCCAAACTTTTCATTGGGTTTTGATGGGGATTTCATGGTATAGAAGAGGAGCGTCAAGCTCGTTTTAATTTTGGGCTATATCAGAAATCTGGATGTTCTTAAAGGGCCGGTTGTGCCAAAATGTATTGATAAAACCCATCGAACTGTTAAAATATTAATAAAGAGCTGTTTGTTTCAGCATTCAAAATGTGTTTCTTTAGATTTAATAATATTCAACATCTTTCCACGCTGATCAGTCTCTCCAGGATTTTGTGATTGTTTTTGTTTTTTTTTTTCATTCAGAATCACCGATTTTGTGGGCCTATTTAGAAATGTGTGCAAGAAATTTTTGTGATATTTGCGCTAATGTGTGATGTTAAATGTGACTTTTGTACTCACCGTATAGATCACGGACTGTAAAGCTGAGGCAGCTCTCATTTAAACCCAATGTTTTTGATGAATTTTGAGAAAAAATTGCAGTAAAATCAGAAAATATGTGGGAGTCTGTTACTTTTGTGTGAATTTTGCAGATTTGTGAAAAATTGTAAATTATTGATGTAACTTGGAGTCCAGAGGGCCACATAAAAAGCTACGGCGGTCCGGATTTCACCTCGAGTTTGACACTTGTGTGTTAGAATGACCCGATCAAAGACCAAATCTTGGTTCAGTTGAGAGTCTGTGGCAAAACTTGGAGGATGATGTTCACAGACTGAGCTTTTAAAGATCTTCACACAGTTGGTATAGATATACACCAAAATGCGTGTTCACTCAGGAAGGATGGGCTACAAACGCATGCCACACTTTTCTGATCTTGGTTTGTTTGTAAAACGCTCCCACTTTGTGTTGGTCTATCATATAAAATCCCAATAAAACAAGCTGAAGTTTGTGTATGCGACGTGACACAATGTGGAAAAGTTGAAGGCGTACATTTTGCAGTGCACTGCTTTCCGGGTCAAACTGCTGCTCTTTCTTTCACTTGTGTGTGACGGGGGAGGGGGGCCGGGTGCAGACTTGCACAGCAGCAGAAGCATGTTGCGAAGCTGATGTCATGGGAGAGGGCTACAGGCTTATACAGACGGCCACTGACTGGTCAGCACTGAAACCCGAGTCTTTTCACAATTTCACCCTTCTTAACTCTGCTATTGCTTTCTGTGTCGGCTGTCGGGTCGGTGGAAACGGAGACCCGATGCTTTATCAGTCCAGCTGGCGAGAGTGGTCACATGCCAGCTCTGTCTCCAAACATTTAAATATTTCTCACGTTATTTGTTGCATTCCCAGTATTCCACAAGCCTTGTGATTTGAACCTGGAAAGAAGTTGACACAAGAAAGATGGAAACCGTGAGGAAAATTAGAAAGCAACTTAGGGAAAGTTGTTTGTCTTGTGCAAACTGTGTATTTAACCCTAATTGTTTTCATTAGTACATTTGCTTTTGTTATTAAATTTTTGACTTTTTTTTTTTTTGTGTGTGTGTAAAACAGCGTCAATCTGAGTTACTGCATATCTGCTGAAGGGAAACACCTACCGGCCAATCTAGGTGAGCCAATTTCCCACATCTGTACTTTATTATGAGCACGTATTCTGTCAACTAGTCAGAATTAGCGTCTGAGATACATAGCAGTGACGAGACGTTTTGACAGGAACTATAGATCTCTGGATTGTTTTTCTGGCAGTGTTTAATAACCAACTCTTTTCTGCATTCAAACTCTTTACTTGTCATTAGTTATTATCTCTAATTACGCTGTTCTCTAAGCACAGATGCTCTCCCTGCCTCTCTGTTTAGGTTACATCAGCTACATTGCATTCGCCTCAGAGAATTTACGGCGGGCTTTTTCAGACCTGTCATAAGGTGACTCAGGAGCATTCATCATTCAACGAATGCTCATTAGAGTGCTCTCTGGGTTTCAGACTTCCAGGTGGAGGTGCAGCTCGACAGCCACAAGCACAAGCAGAAAGGTGCTGTGAAGAGGGCTCTGTTCCTGGATTCCCAGCAGCCTTTGCTCCAGAAACGTGTCAGGGTTCGCCATGGGGATCGTGTGTGTGACCAAACAAGGATCTACCTCAGAGTATGTCCTCATAGTTTTGTAAAGAGTTTTGTAGGAACTCTTTATTCAAGTTTACAAAATTCAAAACAGAAACAAAAATTTTTTTTCTTTTGTTGGAGTTTCTATAACTTTCTATAAATATACTTTGAAGACAGAGGTATACTTTAACCGTGTTCCATCTCTGGTTGGAAAAACTTCCATTTTCAGTCATTTTATTTGTCACATACACATTTTTTAGTCTGTTTCCACTCAGTTACAGTTGGTGACGTCACATATTTCAAAGTAACGGTGCATCCGCACCAAACGCGTGTCCAACACTTCAAGTTCGACGTGTGTGCACAAGTCAGACGCTTGACTTTTCGCTCTAGACGCGCGTCACAATCACTGTAGGCCGGCGTTGACATACATGTCCCTCAAACTCTTCCACCGTCTCCTGCATATTTCATCTAAATAAAAATGTTTAACGTTTATTTCATGTGGCTCGATGTTTTTGCTGGACAGATTTGGATAGCTCAAATGCCACGATATTTATTCTAATAGTAAAAGTTATAACTTACCCGACATTCCAACTTCCTCGCTGATCCTTTCTGTTCCTGACTCTGTCGTCATAACTTGATTGGTTGTAGATTATAGGACAAGAGCAAACGGCGACAATTAGTTTATCCTCCATAGTTTTTCTTTTTCTAAGGTCACGTCGGAAAATGCTCCACTACGCCTCATAGCGGAGACTCTCTGATTGGTTAATGCTCTGCATGAGGTGGCGAAAGTTCACGTCAAACGCGTCAAATCGCGCAGTGCTGGACGTGCAAAATGCACCACGACTTGCCTTCACGTAGACTTTGAATGTAAACCAGACTCGCCTCACGCTCAAAACACGTTTGGTGTTAACGCACCATTACAGTTCAAAGTTTCTTGGCCATCGGCAACAAAAGTAGAATATATCTTTGGTAGCTTTGGAAACATCAGCTGGCTTAACAGAGCGAATAAAACGGAACATCTGAAGGGATTTCCCTTTTAACGATTTTCTCAATCTCTTTCTTAACATCTTTCCAGTGCTAAAAAATGATTGAAAAATCCCAGACAATATGTGTACGATTACTTATTTTGTCACATTTTCTCCAGCATAAAGCTGGGAGAGGAAATACAAAGTATTGTATGTTGACTTTTCCAGCTGACTATTGATAACCCACAATTAGTTTTCTATCATTGTATTAGATTCTAATTCCCTTTTTTTTTTTTTTTTTACATTGTTGGTCAGTGTCAAGGATCAAGAGAAAGTCTAGTTTTATTCATAGTCCATAAAAGACCCTCTTTAAAGGTTTTTTGAAGATGGGAGACATTGTAATAAAATACTGTTTGCCATCTAGAAGTTTCCTAATTCTTTTTGCAAAATTAACTTGTAAAAATCTTTTGTAGGGAGTTCAGTTTGCTCTTGAAGTTTCGTGGAGGATTCTTTTTGAGTTAAACTTTAGTAGCACTGATTCTGATAGCCAGTGGAGACTGTGCTAAAAAGCAAACCTAGTCTTGAACAGATTTTCTTCATTTCTGCAAAGCGGGTGTTTATGTAAACGCTGCAATGTGTTTTCTTTACTTGTAGGATGAGAAAGAATTCAGGGATAAACTCTCCTCCATTTTTGTGGCCTTGAACTTCAGCTTGGACCCAGAAGCTGCCTCCGACTCCCGTGGCCTGCGGCCCATCCTCAACTACCAGACCACCAACGTTATAGAGCAGAAGGTACGTAGGCGTCATTTCAAAAAGTTTTATCTTCTGGCAATATAGTTAAATAAACTACATTGTTGGTCTATAAATCTTTTAAAATCGGTTAATCCGAGAAGTGCTCACTAATAATTTGGGTTTGTTTCAGAGAATGCTTAGGGAGATGGGAAGATTTACCGCACAGAATAATCTTTCTTTTTATCAGTGACCAACTATTTACAAACTCTAAAGGCCTTGATAAAAGAGATCATCTGTTCATTTCAAAGGGTTGGAGATTTTGCTGATTTTTGTCTTAATTTTTTTTTCTGATTCTGACAAGTTTAAGGACGCCCCGATTATCAGGGACGGCTTTAAAGATATTCTAGCTGTGTGTGGTGAGTTAAGAGCAATCTGGTCTGCTGGGAAGGACGTTTCAGATCTAAAACTGAGGGAACTCAACATGTCTGATTGTCTTGGCCCAGTATTCCAGCATGTGTGGTGTTTCCCGAAGAAAAACAAGAACGCAGCCTGTTGAATTTGACGTTTAGCTAATCAGAAAGCGAAGTAATGAAAATATGGAGGGAAATCCGTAATAAACAACTTGTCAAGGCACATCAGAAAGTCCGGTGGGCGTTGTAGAAGTCTTTATATTGTTTTTTTCTGTTAAATATACTCCACGAATCATCGCCATTTCTTCTTCCCAGTCGGAGATGTTTGTTTACTCTGAACTCATGATTGATCTCAAGAGGTTTTGGAAGATTTCACATCTAAAATCTGAATTTTTGTTTTATCGTCTGGTGTGAGGTCTCAGGTTTTGAAAGTCGACCGATAATTTTGAAATGTGTGTAAACCAGAATGGAGTTTTCCTACCAACTTTGCTCCAGCACTTTGTCATAATTGGTTATGTAGTTTCTGGTTCTAAAAATGAACCAGTTTGGGTTTTTAACAATTGAGGTGAAAGTTTCTAACAATCTGACTGTGGATCCTTCCAGCCATTTTGGAATATGCACCACATGTGATTTCAGTTTTGATGGTAGGAGGATGTAGGAAAAATCAGTCATCATACTTTGAACTCTTTTGTTTATGTCTTTTTTTTTTTCTGGATTGCACCATTTGTCTGACTTTTTCCTGTTGGTCTTATTCACTGATGTCTCTTCCAGATATCAAAGCAATTTGTCCTCTAACAGATGTGGTCTGTTGTTGAACTAAAACCTCCAGACAAGCTAGAGCTGTAACACCAATTTTGAACCTGTGGAGAAAAAAAATAACCCCAACTAATTTTAAAAGTGTAAACTTGATCTGAGAATGGATGTGTGTAAAAGGGAGTAGTGTAAGACTGCCAGCATATTTCATTAATCTTGCCTTATATTGTGTCAGTTGAGGTCTGCGTAAACAGCGAAGAGTGGCCGTTGCACCGCAGCCTTGGATTAGATCAGACGCCCGATGCGCTATTGATTTCTGCATATGTTCTGAGAATGTGTGGCGGGACTTGTAACATTTCGCTTCGCCGTGCCAAGTTCTTTTCAAGCTGGAGGGGGAATGAGAGATGGCTGATCTTCTTGGAGCAGTTTCTCTCGCATCCTAACATACTCCACATGTCTCTCTGAAGAGTTATGGCTTTAGGGGAGATCTATTAATTTACATCTTTTGTTAAGATATTGTTTTTTTTTTTTGGTTGTGGTGGTTGGGGGCGGGAGGTAATCTGGAAGTGATTTAAATTGTGTATCAATGCCTTTGCTGTTCTTGAAGTAACATCATCTGATTGAGTGAATATCAATGATTCATGCTGCCAAGTTGGTGGTCTGATTTTTCTCTGTAAAACTGATATTCCTGTTGATGTTGCTGCTGAAGTTAACTGATGGTACGGTAAGAAGTGTGTCTCTTTCGTCCTTAAATTTACGTAAAAAAAAAAAAAGTTCATCATAGGTCTTCAATTTGTTGTGGCAGGGTTATTTAATCTCGCAAATACAGGTCACTAGTAATACACCCTTGCTAGCTAGGCTAGCTAGCTAGCAAGGGTGTATTAGACATCAGCTGCTAATTCTATACATATTTATGTAAATTTATGTATATAAAAATACATTAATTATAGGTCTTCAATTTGTTGTGGCAGGGCCATTTAATCCTGTGTATACAGGCTTCTAGCAATATACCTTTGCTAGCTAGCAGGGGTATATTAGCGGCTAGTTATATGTGTACGTTATATAGTTAGATTATATTTTGTATGTTTGTTGCAATATAAGTCTTAAATTTTGTTCTAATGGTCCTAAAAAGTTCACAAGGAGTCTTAAATCTGAGTTGGTGATGAGCCTGCCTTGCTCTGTCAGAAACAGACCAGTCAAAGGTGAACATGTGGCCAAGTTAGCATAGTGGTTACCATGGTGACCATAATTAGAACCCCCCCCCCCAACCCCCCGGATTGCATAATAACAAGAAGGGCGCTTTGCTGTCTGTAATTTCTTGTTCGTTTCTATTTATTGTCCTCGTCGTCACAACCATCATCTCACTGCCAGTCGCAGCGGGATGCATTTTTAGCTTCACCCTGCCGCTGCCCCCGCCACACGTTCGGCGGTCGCTCAGTCACCCGGCGGCGTTTCTGCTCCGTACTTGTCTTCCCCTCGGCTGTAATCTCTGAAGCCTCACCGCTGCTTTCATGTCAACAAAGATATCTTGTGTCTCAGAGCGTCCTCTGAGCTGGAGGATCCCCACCTCCTCTCCATATGATCATATGCGGCGGTTTGCAGGGTGGTGTAGCGTGTGGCGAAAGCGCGGTTCGCCACGCGGAGCTGTGATGTGGGACACGGGTGAGAGCTGGCAGCTGTGCGCTTAGGATCGTCTCCTGCCTCAGCTCCAAGTTGCTACCTGCTCGTCGTTCGTGACAGGTGATTTACGGGACTGTCTGAGGTGGAGTCCAGGTGTTGTTTGGTTGGTGGATGGCAGACCGGTGGAATGTGTTAATCCTGCTGCGTGTTGCATCTTGTGGCACAGATCCTGTTTACTGATGAGTAGGGAACTTACTTGCGTTACTTACAATATATTAAAGCATTTTTGTCACTCCTTTGTTTATCTTTCAGGCTCAGATTCTGTTGGACTGCGGAGAGGACAACATTTGCGTTCCTGATTTGAAGCTGGCAGTCCACAGGTGAGTCGACTCACATCCTCAAATGAAAGTTTCATGCCATATGTATTTCAGAAAATCAATTATAATAGAACAATTTGCAAACATATTCAAACTATGAGTGAGTGATATTAACATAAAGGCATATTTTTTGTAAACCATATTTTCTAATTGATATTTATTGCCACACAGAAATAAAGTAAACCTAACAATCCTGACAATATGGACGGCCTTAGTTTTTTTTTTTAAATGTTATTAATTGGAATTTATTGTGACAAAGATAAATCAAAATTATATCTCGATAAGAAAATTTATCACAATAAGTGATAAACGACACGATAAATTCCCACCCTTAATTAAAACCCATTGTACTTTAAAAATTTGTCACTTTACAACCACAAACATCAGTGTGTTTCAGTGTATAATTCTGTCACGGCTTGCGTTAGCATTCAGTCCTTTGACTAGGCCATTCTAACACATGAACATGCTTGGATGTTAACAGTTCTTATCGCATCTCTATTGCAGACACATTTTTTTTGTTTGTTGTCCTGCTTGAACGTAAACCTCCATCCCAATCTCAACTCTTTAGCAACCTTTAACAGTTTCCTTCCAGTATTTAACTCCATTCATTATTTCATCAACTCTGACAAGCTTCCCTTTTCCTTCTCAAGAAAAGCGATTCGGTTGCACGATGCCTCCACTTTTGTATTGTGCTAATCGGATGATGTTGTAGATTTTGCGCTCATCTGACCAGAACATCTTCTCCCACATGTTTGCTGTCTCCTATGGCCTTTGGCAAACCGCAGAGCAGAACTCTTATTGCTCCTTTGTTTTTTTCTTTAACCACAAAAAGCAATTTTTGTGGAGGAAAAATTGTCCTGTCAACAGATTGTCTCTCCTAACCTCGGCTTTTTTGATTCATGATCTTCTTGCCTTGCTTGTCAGCTTAGGAAGATTTCCGTGTCTTGATAGGGTTGCCTATTGTTACTCTTTAGATTTTTTTGATGATGCATTGGTCAGTCCTCTGATATGTTTAAAGCTTGGGAAATAATCTAACCCTACGTTGAACTTATCCACAAATTCATGCCTGACCTCCAGACTAACAGTGAAAGGTTCCACAGGATTACATTTGTATACGATTTTGAAAATCGTTTTTCTTTCCCCCTCTGCTTCAGTGATGTTTGTTGTAACGTGACAGAAGGTGAAAAAGTTCAACGGCTGAGAATACCGTTTCACAGTAACTATGCTCTATAAACTGTGAACAAGGTTCTCATTCTCTGAACTCTTCACGTGTGCAAATCAGACCTTGATCATAAATACAGCTGGTTTTTGTTTTGTTTAACATGCCAGAAAGTCAGTTTTAATGGCCATAACGTTGTACAGTGGTGTCACGACATTCCATAAAAATAACAAGCACCACTTTTCTCCTTATAGCAAAGGTAAAGAAGTGTGTTTGGATAGCTGTTTACAAGAGAGCAACCAAAAAATCTGTTTGCATTTTTCTCAAAAATAACTGCCTCCTCAATGATCCCTTCTCTGCTCTGTCATTTTGATCTCACATTCCTATATTTATCTCCCATCTGCGTTCATTTTTTCCCCCCCCTAGACGTATGGCTGGATGTAATAATCCATTGGCGAGTGTGATCAGTGCTATCAAAATAGTCTCTTGTTGTTTCTGTCCGCTCTGTAGTAAATCATAGAAACCTAATGGTGGTCGGAGAAGCTGACAGAGTGACATTTGAAAGCATTTACTATTCCCTGGGATGTTGTTTTTATTTGCTCTGTAAGGAAATCACGTAACCTGTTGGATGGGGAATCTGTCGCTGAAGCTTTTGGGTTTTTTGGTGTTTTTATTTGTTTGGTTTTTAAAGTGTGATGCCAGTTGGTTGGACTCAGACTACGGTTGACGCTCAGGCTATTATAGGATCAGATGTTTTATTTACGAGAGCAGGCTGTAATTAGAAAAGTTTGTGCTCCCCACTCAAACTCGCACTGCTATAAACAATGGTGAATGGTAGAGGGTGCAGGCGAAAGGCAGGAGTGGCAGCTGATTTTTGTTGTGCTGCATGAATGACTTTATTACTACAACATAAAAAAATAATTGACTGTAGAGGGATTCATGGGAGGAATTTATTTGACGCTCACAAAGCTCCAAATCTCATCTACAACCAACAAACTTTAAAAACATGTTACTTTTTGAAACTCTTTATTATTTACGCTAACCTATTTCTTCAGCAAGTTGTGTAATTGAACACGTCGATAATTTTTTTTCTTCTCTTGGGCCCTCAGCGACAGGAAGGAAGTCTACCTCGGTGATGACAACTCGCTGACCTTAACTTTCAACGCCCGGAACGAGGGAGAGGGAGGGGCGTACGAGGCAGAGCTGTATGTGGCATTGCCCCCGGAGGCAGATTACAGCGGCATTGCCCGTAATAATGAGGTGAGGAAAACGCCTAAAAAAAACCCTGTAGATTCTCCAACCTTTTTGTGCTAATGGTTTGAATGTGCCCTCTTTGTTTCTCCAGAGCCTCACCCAACTCACCTGCAGCTACGACACCGAGAACCAGACCCGATACCTCAGCTGTGATCTGGGAAACCCAATGAAGGCCGGTACCAATGTAAGAAGGCTGCTTTTTATTTTACCACATGGCAAAACAAAGTACACCATCTTTCAACCTAGGGTTAGGTATAGTAGAGCACCCAAAAATTGTACTCAAAGTAAGAGCAGCACAACTTCAATATATTTTTACTCAAGTAAAAGTAAAAAGTAACAGTCCAAGAAAGCACTCAAGTAAGAGTAAAAAAGTATTTGGTAAAAAGTCAACTCAAGTACTGAGTAACTGATCAAATTATTAATTATTTAATATTTAAAAATTGCATAATCAGATGGGCCAAAATTTAAAATTTAATGGACTAAAATGACAATAATTCATAAAAGTAACAAGTTAGGCAAAAGAAAATGTTTCCAAATCAGTTTCTTTCCATAAAAAAACGTGTGAATCTTTAACACAATCTGCAGGTGAGTGTCTGTGTTTTTCATTCAGTAGGTAGAGAATCCAGGAATTTTACTCAAGTACGAGTAGCGATACTTCATAATAAAATTACTCAAGTAAAAGTAGAAAGTACAGCACAGTAAAAATACTCCTAGAAGTATTTTTTTTAAAGTTACTCGGGTAGATGTAATTGAGTAAATGTAACTATTTACTACCCAACTCTGATTACGGATGCACCAACCATCTTTTTTCACTTCTACCGAAATCTAAGGCTTAGTATCGGCCAGAACCGATCCGATACAGAAAAAGTTCTGAATTGACTTAAAATGTTTCTTAAATGTACTGGATCACAAATTTATTTCATAACTCCGCATGAATACAGCTTGTGACGACACACCGATGCCTTCACAAGCTTGATCAGACATGCAAAAACAACTTTAATTTGTTCAGTCAGTGTAGGTTGAACAGCCAATGTAGAATAAATAGTAAAGAAACTGAAACCGACAAAAACAAAAGGTTGACTACCTTGGTCAAACTTAAGCAAAGAAATAAACTGCAACAAACCTTCTTTCAAATGATTCATAAAGTGCAATAAGAAATGCTAAAGATAATGTGAAATAAATAAGGCATGACGTTGCTTTCTGTCTGCGTCGTGTTAACATATTTATTTATACTCAGTACCGACAAGCTGACCAAACTCCTGCTTTTATCAGTTATTGATCAGGTAATCGCCTGCATTTGTTTTACAACATTTGACCGAATCCATGCTGCGATTTTTATTGTGACTGGAACAAAGTGTTACTTTTTTAAAGGCGTGTTTCATATGGTAGTACATCATAAATTACTGATGCGTAATATGCATTGTTTTGGATGGGCGGCGAATGGAACGGGAAAAGTTTTCCTGTGTCCGGAAATGTTGTGACAGGAAGTGGAGAACACATCTGTAACCCAAACTGGGAAAAGGTGTTAACAACCTGTCACGTATTTAACGGGACAGCACAGGAAGTACCAGGGTAGTGACAATATGTCCAAGTTTGGTATGTTTAGCGAAGGATCATATGGCTTATTGCTAATTTATTCAGTGCAGACATTTTGTTCTTTTTAATCGTTTAGATTTTGGTTGAACGATGGTTGATCTAGATTATCTTTGTAATTCCTAACCACAGACTCGAGAATGATGGACCACCTCCTTCTGAAAGTAAAAGTTTTCTCAGAGTTATTTGTGCAGAGCTTAATCTGAAACCTATTTAGCGGTTTTTGCTGAGGAAAGTCCTTACTATGTTTTGATTCTGCTTGTGAATTCTGATCCTTATATTTAAAATTTTACGTTCGCAGCTTTGGGCGGGTCTGCGATTTACGGTGCCTCGTCTGAAGGACACGCACAAAACTGTCCAGTTTTACCTCCAGATACGCAGGTACGCTATGAGCATTCTGTGTTTCTATAATACTTTCAGATTCAGAGTTAGCAGTACAAACCTAATAGCTAACCTAAATGTTCTTTTTTTGTTTTATTTTCACAGTAAAAATGAAAATAACTCCCAAAGTGAGGTTGTTTACTACAACCCCGAGGTGGTGGTCCAGGCTGATGTCATTCTGCAGGGGTGAGTTCAGCTTTAGAGATCCTCTCATTTGAACTTCTTTCAGTCTCCAGTTCCTCCCTGCACATGCTCTCATCACCCTCCTTTTTTTTTCAAGTGTGTCTCGGCCAGATAAGGTTTTCTTTCCCCCGGCCAACTGGAAAGTGCCCAAAAGCTACGGGGTGGAACAGGACGTCGGGCCGGCCGTGGAACACATTTATGAGGTAATCAGCCAAGCTCTTATCTGTGCACACTCAGCGGGAACAGAACAGATTGGGTTTGAAAGTAGATTTTATTGTTCAATCCGGAAAAGAAAAGGGGCCCATGATTGTGCTGTACCACTAAATTAATGGAGCTCCATATCAGATATGAATTCTTCAGCAATCAATTGCGAACTTTTTAGGAGTCGTCAAAGTACACTTTCACTCACTCATATTTGTCACAACGTTGATCGGCTTCGCTGAACTCTAATGCCTCACTTCATACACGGCCACCTACTAGCCAGCCAGTGTAAGTGCAGAACACCTCCAACAGATTTAAAAGTTTACAGTAGGAGACCCTATTTAGTTAAAATAAAATATATACTGGTAACTCTACTTAATGGAGGGGTATTATGTATTTTCCAGCAACATAGTGCCATTTTATAGCAACTATGTTACCTTCAGTTGTTATGGAAATGCTGTATATATCAAAAACAACCTTGCAATATAGCCGTATTTGACACATGGAAATTGGCCTAAAATTTTTGGTGAAAATGTATACATGTAAAATATTTTAAAATTAATATTAACATCTTATTTTATACCTCCTATTCAATGTATAGTATTCAATAAGAAATCTTAATGGATGCTATACATATATATTATAGTTCAACTCTAAACTCCTTGCAAAGTGTATGTTTCAAATAAAATGCAGTGTATTATAAGCCTGGCGGGCCACCAGGCTTTACTTGTGCCCCCACCAGGCTAAGCACTGCTTATTTAAAAAAAAAGTTAGCATTTTTTAAGACTTTATAGTTGGTGTTTTGGTATTCATTTTCCAATTTTTTAATAATACATAATCATCGAGTGATATTTTCAAATTCCTGTGAACTTCAAACATTTTTAACTCAAAAAGACGACGGGTCGCTGCATGAATGACTGCCCTCGCACCCACCCACTGGGCTTAGCAGGTTTTCTGGGGGAAACCTTGAAATGAAATGGTTTTTTACTCTCGAAGCTCATATTTCCCTGATTTTTTTTTAAAATAATTTTCTTCCAGCTCGTCAACAACGGCCCCAGTCGGATCAGCGGCACCCTGCTGGAGCTGCGCTGCCCTCTCCGCATCCAGGGTCACGATCTCCTTTACCCTCTGGAGTTCTACACAGAAGGTCCCATCAACTGCACCGCGGACAAAAACTTGAACCACCGTAATCTCAAAGTGAGCATCTCGCATGCGCGCACACACACCTCTCTGCGCCCAATGGGGCTAAATTAGAGATCCTTCTGCACCCAGATTCCCAATGTTTTGCCCACATCCACCTCCTCCTCCCAGCTTCCCAGCTCCACCCATGACACTTACCCCACCGCTGCTTTGAAGTTTGAGCCCTTCCCTTCGCTCACAGAGATCCACCTCACTCATCTTCAGCATGCACCAACACCCCCTTTCCAAGTAGTAGCCTTTGGGATTCTGCGGGCAAAACATTTCCATGCAGTTGTTTTTGTTTACATTTGAAGCCTGACAGATGTTGAGCAGGCCTGGGAGGGTGTCATTCATCTTAGCTGTGACCTCATGATTTTTTTTTTCCTTGTTGATTTGGTATGGTGAATTTCCATGGAAATGCTTGAGAGGGGAGTCCTCACATGCTTCTGATTAATGGGGAAAAAAACCTCAGGGTTGTGCTAACATTAGAAAATATATTGACAGAAAAAGTAGCGTACTCCTTTATTGATGCCTGTAGATGTACTGTGATAATCAGAGCTGTGTGTTTGCGTCTTTCTTCAGCTCCAGCGCACATCGACAGAGTCTCCTGTTCTGGCACTGAAGGCCGATGAGCATCACGTTGAGAGGAGGGACGTCCACAAGAACTCGCTTGCTCATCTGACCAACCTGGTGAGACGCTCATCGTTTTCATAGATGAAAATCCCAAAGAAATTTAAAATGAGTTTGAGGATTTTCTCGAATTTCTGTTCAAATTTGAAATAAATCCGCATTTTAAATCACTCTCCAGTTGTCACACACAATTGTGTTAACGTCATTAGGCCTGAGACGATTAATCGGATTAATCCTGATGAAGATTGTCAGCTAATTTAGTAATTGATTAATCATTAACTAAAGTATACAAACTCAAAAAATACAATTTTGCTGATAGAGCAACACCCCCAGAGCACTAATTATACCAAACTATACAAAAATATATGCATTTTGCATTAAAGATAAATAAAACCTTCTTTGGTTGTTAATATATTCTACTCAGAACTCCTCAAGAGCAGTTTTAACTTCAACTGGGTTGAATTCTGTAAAGGAAATCATCTTCTTTTGCTGTCCAATTATTAAGAGGTTAATCTAAAAATTAATCAACAAATCAGACATACGCTGTATTGATATTAAGTTAAGCATAAATGTTAGAAGTATTTTAGTAGCTGCAAATGAATCATTTGCTGCAATGGCCGAGATTTAAGGAATGTTATGTTGTTGCAGTTTAGTTAAAAAAAAATTATTTTCTTATTTTAAAAAGGAATTTAATTATGTGGTGTGTATAATGTTGACACTGTTTTTAAGGGCTTTAAAAGTGATTATTGTTATTTGCTTTATAATCCTTTACATCAAAAATAAACAAACAATTCAAATGCATCATTAAAAGCCCAAAACTAATATAACATTCATGTCGATAAGCGGATGCAAACCCCTGACTGGCTTTGTGCGCTTGACTCTGGGGACTGGATAATTAAATTATGATGCCGTTAAAAAGGAGGGGTCAGAGGGCACATATTGGTCCCGTTGTGGCAATTAACATTAAAGACCCTTTAGTAGTTAGCTGGGCAGTGAAACGCTGTGCAGACATGGACGTGGGGTGGGATTTTTGCCTCAGATGCACCACTTCCCTCAGCCTCCTCTCTCTTTATTGGCTCTGGGTGTTCTGACCCGCTACACACTGGTCCTATTGATCCATCGAGCTGCTGGCCACTGGACAGGGACCGCTCTTTGTCTTCTGACCGTGTTTGTTTATAAAGCATGTTCAGTGACACTTGAATATGAAGGACCCCTCTCTTCGGTTTTCTCTGAGCTGTCGTGTCTGTGGAGGTTATGAAGCACAAAGGACTGATTGTCGCTGACCTCATAATAAAAAGGCTCTTAAAAATCAGTTTGACACGGTTTAAAATCTTGTTTTGATGGACACTGGTTCTGAATGTTTGGTGATGATTGGCTCATTAGTTATTACTAATATCCAGATTTTTAAAGTCTTAAAAACAAATGCAGTCTATAGAAACGCAGTCAGTCTGCATTTCTTGGGTTGACGTCTGTGCTGCAGTTGAGTGAACCAGTTTCCATCTAACAGATTCAAAGTGAATGAAATATTTGGTGATTAAGATGCAGAAGAGGAACGTCGTGATGATTGAAAATTGCAACTCGACATTACAAGTTTCCTTAGTACAGTGAAGAAGAACTATGCAATACTTGATATTAGAGAGATGAGTTGTGGTGTACGTTTTGGATTATTGTCCAGATTAACGTCCAGTTGCGTCCAATTTCCAGTCAATCCAAATATTGTTGTACTTCTTAACTTGTACATTCAGTACCTCTGACATGATGCTGCCACCACCATGCCTGATAATTGACAGTCTTCTTAGATTTGAAAGCCTCGCCTTGCCTCCTCTAAAGTTATTGTCAATTCTGCAAGTTTCAAAAGTGTGTGTTAGACTTCTGTATTAAAACAGAGTCTATTTTAAAGATTACAGGTGAAGACCGACTACCTGTTAAAGACCAACTTCTGTTTTGTCTTTCATTAATTGGTTGTACTTAGAGGTTCACCGATTGCAGTTCTTGGGTCGATCGCCGGTTACCAACCTGCAGATTCTGATTTTATACCAGTTTTTTTTCAATGTTTTTGTCTGAAATGTTGCTCAATATAGCAAGAAAGTTGCTGAATTGGCAACGGTAGGGTTATTATTGTTAACTCTAAATGTGCAGACACGACCCAGTGGGCCGGTCTGTCAGTCAAACATCTCTAACAGCAGAAAAGAAAAGGAGAGTGGTTGACTTTAGACCTTTGCCGAGGTAGATAAGATCAGTGGATAAGATCTGCTTCACATGTAAAAATTGGCCGATCACCCATCTCCCACAATTAAGGAAATTGGCACAGCTAAATAGGTGTTAGCCTTGTAAAACAATTTCCAATCAGCTTTCTAAATTTGTCTCCAATCAGTCACGATGGCCATTAATGGGCTATTTTAATACACCCAGAGTGCAGGTTATCTCTGTCTGCTAGCTGTCAAGATAATGAGCGAAATAACAGAGGGATATTTCCTGAAACTCGGTGAACAGAAGAGGCAAAGGAAGTGTCTCAACAAACTGATTTGGATCCAGAGATAGGGCGGTGGTGGGCCGTGTTTTCAGGGTGTCACCTTGTTTCTGCATACAGCAGGACTGATGTCAGTTGAAAATATTTCCTATTACATTACGGGGACACCACAAACCTCTCGTGCATCATCCCATCGTGAGGAATTTGTGAAATGTAGCTTCAAGACGACCTTAACTTTCTCAGACCTGTGTGGCCCTGCGGCCTCAGGCATGCAGCAGTTCCACCAGGAGGAAGTGAACTGATCTGTTCCCTGTCGGTTTCAATACTCATTAAGTCTGTCTAAGACTCAGACTAAAGGAACTGGGCGGTTGCACTCTTCTTCTCTTGGGTTTTCCCTCCTTGGTGTAATAAGTAAACTAATGCTTTCCTGCAGGAAACCCAGTGAAACCCACGAGAGCGGGGGTGGTCTCGCTTTAGCGCTGGCACTAAAGGACAGTGTGTGCATGTTGTAAAATGTTAAAGGTGCGTTGTTGAGAGCTAATAAAGACGTGTATTCTACAGTCTTGAGAAAAATGGGCCGGGTTTGGTGGTTGGGCAATAATGTGGCAAGTTGTGCATGCTGCATTTTTACAGTCTCATGACATTCCTTCAGTCTAATTCGAAGCAGGCGTGGAATTGGGATAATAACATTAGGCTCTTTGTTACGTTTATGTGTCCTGAAGCATTATGACCGTGTTTGCCTTATAAAATCTCACCTGCATTTACTTCAGCTTGTTCTGTTGTGGGATACTTCTGTGGAGATTATGTTTTTACTACAACATTCTCTTCTTTTCTTTTTTTTTTAATAGTCTTGCTCTAATGCGGATTGCTGGACGCTCCAGTGCAACGTGGGTCTGCTGGAGAAAGGGACCACTGCGATCCTGAAAATGCGCTCGCGCGTCTGGGCCGAGACCTTCACTGAGGTTAGTGGGAGAACAACCTTGCCATTCAAGCTGCCTTCTTCATACATGAACATGTGTTTCCACCAGAGGAAAGAGCTACAAAATACTTCCCCCCTAGTGCTTGTGTATTTTCTCATGTCAGGCTTTGGCAGGATCTAAGAAGCAAAGAAAGTGAAAACCTCAAAGCAGAACTCAGTAACACATTTTGTTTGTGCACACTTGGCCTTTATAATGGTTCTGGATCAGCTGCCACTCTGAGTGGAATCACATATTTGCCTCAGGAAACAAAGCCGTTGCTTTGTTCCAGATTGCTGTAAAAACAGTTTCCTTTTGTTATTCTTGGCTATCAGGTCTATTCTACAGTCTTGTATTCATCACCCACTCCACACACTAACATGGAAGATGTGTGATGTATTGGAAAATCATTGTCTGTTAAACAGATGGAGTACTAGAGAGGTTTTATTTCCCCATGGTCTGTGTCGCCACCTTGTGTAGATTTTATGTACTTCATGCATTTTCAATATATTTTTTTATTTTATATTTTTATACTTTTCAGAAAGCTTACAAGCAATATGTAATGGAGTGCCTGGGCAGATTCAACGTAAAGAAGATGCCATACGCAATCCTGCCCAAGCACTACCCAAGTGGTCAGAAAAAGGTACTTGTTGTCCTTTAACTGTTTGCTGTTCGTAGCTGGATTACTTTAAGCTGAGAAACGCTCTTGTCATCCACAGGTGGTGACCCCAGTGGTTTGGAACAAGCCAGATATTGAGAACTCGGTTCCTCTGTGGATCATCGTTTTGGCCATCCTGGCCGGTTTACTGCTGCTGGCTCTTCTTATCTACGTCCTTTACAGGGTGAGTGGATTAGTTAAGTTAAAGAGTTTAACCCCTTAACAGGCGGTATCCCATCCATAGGACAAATCTAGTTTGTTTGAATACTCTGCCTTTTTCGCCGCCAGGTAAGGGGTTAAAGCGTCACTGCTGCTATTAGGAGAGAGTATATTTCATCATGTATGCAGTTTCCCTTTCATTTGTGTTTGGGCTTGTAACACACAGTTATATTAAAATGAGGTTTTCAACTTGTTTCAGTTCAGCGGGCTCTTAATTATTTTTTAATTATTCGTTGAAACGTGAAAGTTTTCTTATTTTAACGAGTTTTGCATCTTGCTGTAAGTTTTTTAATTTAAACAAGATACTGGTTCTGAATTTATTTCCAAGCTCTAACATTTAAACGCCTCTGTAAATATTTGTCAAATCTGAGTGGGTGTAATAACAAAGTCAAAGTGACTGGAAGCAGCTGAAAATCCCACTTTTCCACGTATATCCACATTCTATGACGTGTCAGAAAATTTCTTTGAATGTTCGCACTTTATCTACGTCTTTCGTGTCTAAGATAATATCACATTTAAAGAACCCATGTATAAGCTGATCAGGATTGTGCTTATATCTAATTCCTGCATGTTTTTTTGTTCTCCTTGCAGCTTGGCTTCTTCAAGCGTTCTCTACCTTACGGCACAGCCATGGAAAAAGCTCAACTCAAACCACAGGCTGCCTCTGAGGCCTAACTGATCGACTGAGGTACCGGAACCACCATGTCTGGCCAAATGATTGCAAAGGAGAGAATCACAACGGAACATGTGGCGTGGATCAGAGAGACTACTGGAACTCCGCTGTGCTGCACTAGAGGAAGACAAAAACCGGAGGATCTACAAGCCAAATGAATGTTTTTTTTTTTCTTCTTTTTTTTTTATTTATATCTTTGTTTTTAACCCTGTTGGGATTGTCGTCAAATAGAACTGATCTCTGTGCCTAAAAACAAATTTTAGATCATCCAGCAAAAAGAAGCACACAGGTTGTCATCATCCTGTTCATGCAGGAACAAGTTGGGTTTACTTTTATAGACGCCTGCGATGAAGACGTCTATTTATCTGCTTCATATTGGTGCTAATGATTGAACACGTTTGCCATCTCTAACAGGAAACAACCGAAGGTTGTTTTTTCAGATTTCAGGTTAAAAACTGATTTGCAAGATATATGGTAACCTGTTTAAGAGCTAAAATGAATTGTTTGACCCTGTTATTTACGCCTTAAGCTGTGTGAGCTGTTGTCGTTTTCCAGCCCGCCGCCACTATGCAACTCCCGAACAGGAAAAGCGGGTATTAAAAATGCTTTAGATGGATGTTTTTCAGCTGTTTCTGGAAATGATCACTTTCTGCCTCAGGTTGGTGGACAGTGTTTTTTTTTTTTTTTTATATTTTTTTTTGCACTCAAAGGAAATCTACTGATATTTTTTTTTTTTTTCAAATACACCAAAGACTGACTGAGCTTCCTTTGAGATTTGACTTTGACTCCTACTGATCACTTCGTCCAAGTCCTGTGCATGTTGTTCTCAGTGTTACTGCAGCGCCGTTAGCAAGCTGGGATGGGACTGGGACCACCACAGACCTGTTGAACCTCATGTTGAAGCAGCGCGGCGCTTCCTGTCAGAAAGTGGTGCTCTCCTGTCTTTTCTGATGCTTAACGGGGGGAAAAAAAAAGCACACAGAGTTGTCGGCCGTGGTAGCATGATGAAAACGGACAGAGACAGGACAGACGGCAATGATGTAGCCTTGACAGGAGGCTGAAGAACGATGGATCCTTTTTCGGCTTACAGTGTGATGCTGAATGAGATACTGTATTTTATTTTGTTTTAGTTTTTTGATGAGTAAAATGAATGAGACGCCGCTGACATCATCCCACTACCAAAAAGGCTACAGGGACTGAACAATAAGTCATTGTATTTGTTTCTTTTATGTGCAGGTGCATCTGAATAAATGAAAATATCAGCAAAAAGAGCATTTATTTCAGTAATTTGGCTCAAAAAGTGATAGAGAATTTCAAGAGTTCTTGTTCTGTTTTTTCCCTCCACTTAACTTTCCACTAATACGTGTACATGCAACACTGAACACTGGAGAGTGTTTGTGTATGATGTGGCCACAACATAGCATATTCCACCAATAATAATCTATTTTATTTATTAGTCTCATGTGATTTTCAGATTTTCTTGAGAGCTTGAATGTTGATTTTTATGGGTTTGGAGCCACAATCATCAAAATGAACAGAATAAAGTGCTATAAAATTCATTCTTCTCTCAATATTTGAAATATGTAAATTAATTGAGCGATATTCAAATTTATTAAGATGCACCTCTACTCCAGTTTATGTGCCTTAGTGTAAATACTTCATGTCTGTGGGTTTGCGTTAGGGTTGCTTGCGTGTGACTCCATGTGTTCATGGATTCGTGTGAATGATATATTTAAGTTCTTTTGTTTTGAGTGTGTCTGGTTTTTACCTTTCCCACCGCCTAGTCCTTTGTAGCCTGAGATAATTGAGGTCAGAGTTTTTCGTTAATATTAAACCCAACAGCAAAAATACCTCAAACAAAGGGATAACAACTAGGCACTGGGAACTACACCATGGTTGGAAGTGCAATATTTATATTCACTCTTTTTAATGTATCACTGCTTTTATTTGGTGTCTGTTTTAAACCAGAAATCGAAGGTGTAGACTAAATCTCCTGTTGGTTTCTGTTTTGTTTTGTTTACTTGCTTTCTCACTGCGAGCAGAGTGGAATCTAAAAAAAAAAGACTTTCCCCAACTTCAGATATACTAATCCTCACTTCACTGGACTGCTCTGAACTGCCTTCACCGTCTCACAGGTTTTTATTACACAGTTTGATGCTGAAACAAAGCCCCAACGCATGTTCAGTAGTTACAGGCTCTGCTTTTGCAGCTGTTCCATACAAGTTAACCATTTTAGTTAACATGTGTTGTGCACATTTTCCACCAGCCTCCTAAAACATCCGATCAGAGGATGATTTACATCCACCTGGACGAGAAAATCCCCATTTAGTTATGGATTTAAATCCTTCATCTGATTATTTCTCTTTATAAAAAGTCTTCCCTTAAATTTGCCAATGACAGGACCATTCTACTTTTTCCTCCATTGTTACATCAGGAGAAGGCACTGGTAATTATTTTCTCTTTTTTTAATGTCTTCATCCACTTTTTTCTCTCCAGGACTTTCTAAAAGAAGTTGTACATATTTGTGACAAGGAGAGTTTTGACTGATTGAGAAATTTCTCACCCCATATTGGGGAGACTTTTTTTGTGCCAGGTGGAAGGTCTGTTTTTACCTGCTTTGGTTTGTACTTTAAATAATAATAATAAAAAAAAATAAAAAAAAATCTCCCTTTTTACCAATTTTTTTTTTGTGTCCTCATTGACTATGCATAACTTGGAAAATAATTTATTTAGAAAACAACATCATATGAAAGCATGTGAATGTCAGTTTGTGACGTTGTTACCAAAAATGTATAATACAATATATTACTTTAAAAGTGAAAACAGAAGTGCTCAGAAAAGTCAAAGATGGTATTTGTGGCACAAATGTTTAACATGTGTTGTATAACTGCAGCTTACAATGTGTCGTATATAAAAAAAAATTAAAAATTTACAGCAGATATAGAGCAGCATTTTTACAAAGCCTTTTGGGGCGGATGTAAGGCTTGCTTGGTAAAAACATTCCCAGCTGTCCTGTTGTTCAGCGCTGAGGTCTTTCCTGTGCATGCTGCACATTTTCACTCCATGCTGTGAACTGCAGAAAGACCCAACCTACTCAGGCGGTTGTAAAAGTTCATAAAATCCTTGCAATCCAGTTTGTGCTTCTGATTTCGATATAAAGTTCCAGCATTTCTCCGTCCAGAGGCAGATGTCCTAGCATTCGATTGTTCTCGACAGCTGGGTGAGCTTCCGCTGGTTGTCGATCACCTTCAGGTTTTGAATGTAGTGTCGGATGTTGCTGGGGGAGCGGAGAGGGAAGGTATGGTCGGAATCTGGGCGAGAGAAAGAGGGAGAGGAAATCTCGAATATTCACAGCAGCATGTTAGAAATGTAAACCCAGAAAAAAAATAGGCTTTAAAGCTACAGTATGTAACTTTTTATAAAAAATGTTTTTTTCACTTATTTGTTGACACGAGACACAATCTGTGAAAAAAATTAGCTCCTCTGCCTTTTCCCTGCTGTCTCCAGAAATACAAAACTCCTGGTCAGAAACAACCAATCAGAGCTAGGAGGAGGGTCTTAGTGCTGTCAATCAAGCTCATCCGCACCTTGCCAACCATGAATGTTCATGCTAGATAGCATAGCCACCAATGACAGCAAATAAACAGCTTCCTGTAATGGTAAGCTGTTTTTCCATCATTAGCAAATTGAGTAGCAAGTACATGAGAATTATTGACAGCGCTAAGACCTTCCTCCTGGCTCTGATTGGTTGCTTCTAACTGAGAGCTTTGTATTTGTGGAGACGGCAGGAAAAAGACAGAGGAACTCGATTTTTTTTTTTACCGATTATCTGTCTCTTACTGTGCTGTCATGACATAGTGACCTTTTTAACAAACACATATAAAAACAAACATATTGTTTATAAAAGTTACATACTGTGACTTCAAGTCATGACTACAAGGAGAACATAGCTTACACGTAGATAATCGAGTAGCAGGCCCATCCAGAAACATGCGATCAGCCAGGCCCCTCTGCGGCGATGAAGGCACTGCAGAACAGCAAGAGAATAAAACAAAGTGGATAAAACAGAGTGGATCCCTCCAGTGCAGCTGAAGCATGCGAATGTCCCGTCTCAGCATGGTGGACTGTTGTTTACACGACCGCATCCGTGGTTCACTTACCGTAAGGTTGGCTTCTGCAACCTCGCACAATTTTAACTGTCTTGGCAAGCATTCGCTAGGACGAGAAAGAGATTAAACATTTCAGTTCCCACAGTTTTACAAAAATGTTTCATTGAATACAATTAAATCAAAAAATGAGAATAAATAAATAAAATTCTGTACCATTTTCTCAAAATTCACCAGTTTGTCAACGTAGTTTGGGTTACCCTCATGGATGAACGTCATGTCTGTGCAAAAACAAACAAAAAACCCAGAAGGGATTTGGTATTTTAAAAATTCAGTGAAAGATGTCTTCTGATTTATGAAGCTGACTGTTGGTGCTTCTTTACCTTTCAGCAGCAGAGGCATGAAGGGAATGTAAGGAGGACTGAGTTTGGCCACAGCCAGGCGGTAGGCCCTGTGGTTGCGTGAAGGATCCTAACAGAACCAGAGAAAGGATAAACACCAGAATGTCCTACACACACTCACTCACTAATCTAAACAATGCAACAAAATAAGTGATATGACAGTTTGTTATAAGAATTACCATCAGTCTCTCATAAGCACAGTAGATTCTTTTAGTTTTGCTCGGTATTCTCTGCAAGGTAAAGTAAAAAGTTGCATAAGATATTAGAAGAATATGATTTTATATTATATTATCATGTCTGCTCACCTCCCAGGTCTTGTAGAGCCTCTGCACAGCACTGTTGCTCAGACCAAACATCACAGCGAAAAATGAGTTAAGATTCCTCTGCTCTTTTAACCTGAAGATGAATATGTTTAGAAAACCATGTTGTTTTTAAATTGTGTGAAATACTGCTGTAAAGAGTTTAGCAATTACACAAAAACATTGTGCGAACTGCTCTTCCAGAGGAACCAAAGGTTGATGTCAGCTCAGGTAACACCTGATTAATTTACAAAACCAAATTCAGAAAAGTGGAAAAAAGCTGTAATTTCCTGTGTTTCCTTTGATAAAAATGAATGTTTTGAAATGGGGGGCTTGATTCTGGAAACAGACACAAAATTGGGGATGTTTCATTTAGCAAATACAGTGAAAAACATACAAAAATGAACTACTTACAACTGTTGATCCTTCCTATACAATCTACCTAATTTTTCTCAAAATAGGGCAAGTTCATGGGCATAAACAAGAGAAATGTCTCCATGTTTCCTGTTCACCGTGCCAGATACGGTTAGGAATTTAAGTGAAGGTCCTCTATGCTTAACGCTTTTGGGATTGTCCATCGTTTTCAACTTCTGAGATTAAAGTATAAGAATGTATTCACCATCTCCACCCAACGGGCACGCACCTTGCAAAGAATCAAGCGCTCCCATCCCATTCACTGCTCAAGCTCAACAGCCAAGCCTTTAAGGCAGAGGTTCCCAGACAGTGGGGCGCGTCTCTCTACCCCCCCACACACACATTGTTCAACCAGGCAGCCAGAGTCTAACTCTCCCTATTTGTAATCCACAGGGGGGGCCCAGGAGAAAAAGTTTGGGAAACACTGCTTTCAGGTAACCTGGCACAGCTGTGCTCACATAACGATCTCTCTTCAGACAAGGAACCTCAACCTCAAAGACACCACAGGTAGGAAATGGACACTATTCAGTTCACATGATTCAGACTGAATTCAGAAGACCAAAATAGGTTTATTGTTTGATGCAATGTTTTTATTAGTTCCACTGTTTGAAACATAATTTGTTCATTTATTCATTCACTGTTAACTTAAGAGTAAATTGTTAAAACATTACTTGAGAAAGTTAATGTGTTTAAGTTAAAATTAACTTATTGCTATCTGTAATTAATGTCTCTCCTATCATGCTGCCAGTTCGTATGCTGCTGATGAGATTAATCTAAAGAAAAGAAAAAGAAAAGATGAATAAAAGAAATCACTGAGATGAGTTGTTACTAGGAAGAATAATGCTAACTGCTAACTTTGGAGGAAAAAAAAAGCCTTTTTCACGTTTAGGAAAAGGCTGAGGTGGCTTAAAAGCGCAAAAAACTTGACAACTGCGATGTGTTGTTTAAAAGATGATCTTAAGGAATATTTAGTACGGCAAATAAAAACAATGACATCTTGGTGCTGTATGCACAAAGTTTAAAAGCAAGTAAAACTTTCCCATTGTATCTTGTCTTGTGTTGTGTTTTGTTGTGTTGAAAAATTATTATCCCACTTATGGATGTTAATGTGCTTATTTTTAGAGTCGGTGTTTTACAATCGGACAGTATCTGACTCCAGAAACAGGCAATTAACATCCATAAGCTGTTAATGTGCTTTTACTTCATACTAATCATTTAAAACTCGGAGCTGGGCAAAAAAAAAAAAAAAAAAATAGACATTTGTGAACCCAGTTTATCTAAGCAGAGCAAACACCAGAGGATTTTGTATTATGCCAAGTCCTATCACATTTTGAAAGTATGTGGATCTCTGTAAAAAATTTGTAACGGCTTGGCAAAATGCAAAACATAAGAGACGGGAATAATTAAGAGAAGTAACAATTCTATTGAAACAAACTGATAAATTGACCATTAAATTTTAAAGAAAAAACCAAATCCGCTTCCTCGTCTTCTTACACTGAGGCGATTTTGATGAACTTCTTGAGCAGAATGGCCCGTTTCACCAGATCCTCACAGAGGCACAGCTCAGTCACCACCCAGTACTGGACCACATTAAAGTGCCGCACAAACCGCTCCAGGTTGGCCGTGGTGGCACCTGGGAATTTATGGCGACCAAATATGTAGTAGACAAGCTCCACCTGCAGAAACGGTGGAAAAGCCTTGAAATCAAATCAAAATCAAATCAAATTTTATTTGTATAGCACATTTCAGCAACAAGGCATTTCAAAGTGCTTTACATCATAAACATAA